>JARHVA010002266.1:2405000-2694018 GCA_037957365.1 Torreya grandis | reverse complement strand
CCTAATGGTTTATTCCAACTAAAACTCACTTACACATGTTTTTTTATGTCCTCCTAATACCTCTCAATCATTACAAACACTATAGGCACCTCACAAGGTATAAAAATATGTTTTTTACACTTTTATTGAGCCACAATACTCTCAATTGAGACCTAGACTATATGACTATTTTTCATTACTATATCAAGGAATTAATGACTATCCACACACCTCATCCATGTTTTTAACACATCATTTACATAATGAATTATTGGGGTAAGACAATCCAACATAGACATTAAACTTTAGCTTGTAAGGAATACCTTAAATTCTATTAAAACACCTTAAACTCTGCTAAAACACATTAAACTCCATTAAGACACATTATAATCACATGAATAGAGAGTCTAAAGCATTTAAATACCTCATGAAACACTCCTATCACCTCATTAATATCATAAAAATATCCTATTCATTACTTGTTGCCTTGTTAGCTTTAGGAGGTTCTTGATTCTTGTCCTCAAGCCTCTTCAGTATCAGAGTTTTATATAAGGTTTGTGGTTCCTTTATTTTTTATAACATTGCTTCCTTCTTCTTGACATATCATGATAAAAATCATTCTCATTAAAATTATATAAATAGTGTACTAACATATTATAGGTAGGAGTGATGGTTTTCCCAATATTACTTGAGGATTGGGCTTGCTTTTAGGAGTCTGAGAAGCATGTCTTGACCTTGGAAAACTTGGCAATCTTTTCACTTAAGAAATTATTGCCCATTTTGATCTTTTTTAAATAAAACCATGTTTGGGATTATCCATTTACTATCCCTGGCATTTGGAAAACTTCTAATGATGGCTAAAGTCTCCATATTGACTATTATGGTATCAATTTTAAGAGACTTAGGTCTGTAACTTGGTTGGTCATAACTTTACATGACTCCAACATTAGAACTTGGCATAGAAACCTATCTCTTATTATTCTAAGCTTATGGATGGGTTCATGTCTATAATTGTCTTATAATACCTTAAAACCTTATCTCTCTTTCATTTTTTAGCATAATTTTTAGGCATGATAAACATATTTTCTTGACTTACTCTATAGTTTCCATTCTACCAAAACAAGGGACTTAAGTTTTAAAGTTGGACTGAGGGTTTAGGTAGCATTAACCCCCTATATTTGGATTCCTCAAGTGATATAAATAATTCAATAACCCTATTTGAGATTTTTTTGATACCATTCACTTGTAATCCTTTTTTTATCCATTCTCTAAACTCTAAATGAGTAAAAATTTAGATTTGACAGTTTTGAACTATGTTCTACAAGGCCTATAGGCATGGAAATTGAGATAAATATTTATAAATATACCTTGTCAACTTGAAACTTCTTACACACTTATCAGATTATGTCATCTATCTCCCCTCCAAATTTTATCTATTTTGGATGGATAAAACAAGAGATATGGATTTTTCAAGCTCCCTAAAAACCCTAGGCAAGATACAGTCCTTCATAGGTTGAGAGGAGTGTTTTTTTCATGAATTTCCTTTTGGATGTTATTTTGAGGTCTTTATGATGTTATTGTCCCTTATACATGTATATCTACCTTATATAATTTACCTTGTCATTATAATAACCTCCAATGATGAATATAGGCTTAATTTTGACTATCCCACATGTTCATGCCTAGAAGACACCTGCAACTTGAAATTGGTGTCAATTTTGCTCTCTTTTTGAAGAAGGTCATGCTTGATACTTATTAATTTAATCATATTTCCTCTATTCCATCTCCATGTAGGATTTATAAACCTTGTATTGACAATATTTAGTATGAGTGATGATCCTTTCAAAGAAAATTGAGGACTAAGGTTGTGCTTAGAAGCTTGAGCCTCATGACCCAATCTTGGGAGTCTTGAAAGACTTGAAATCTCATTAAAGGTGATTTTGACTTAGATTAAACCTTGTTACTCAAATATTTCATGAACATATTGACCATGCTCTCAGTTAGGTGGATGTTATATGGATATGGAGGTACAAGGCAACTCTTTAGACTCAACCTTTTCTTTACATACCTATATATAATCTCATAGTTCCCCTTTTTTGGATTGGAAACTTATTCAACAGATGATGGGAGAATATTATGACTGGTTTTATCCTCCATTTTAGTTAAAAACATATTAAAATAATCCCTACCTTCAGGTTTCAACTTTGACCAAGATGTCATAATAAAAACACTAAAACCTACTCTTGCTTAGATACCTTAAACATTGTTAAAATACCTTAACTTATTCTAAAACAACTTAAATAATACTAAACTATTCTAAGCATGAATAAGGGATGTTGGACCCTATATAATATTTTGAGATGACCTTAACACCTCTTTATTTAAACTCTCACTTTGTATGTAACCATTTTAATGGAAGTTCTAGAGGAGAATATCCCTTAAAACCTTATTGGGAGACCCCATCATTGTATTTGTAAACTACCTAAATCTTCATTAGAGATCTTAGATACTATTTTGAAAGAACCCTGATACTTAAATAATGGTCATGAGGGGTTAGATTAGTGTTCCTTTGATTATCTTGGAGTTTATTTCCAATATATACTAAACATCTTCATTATGCATCATGAACCCTATAGGCCTATTGGATTTTTTAGCTTGCAAAACCTCTTATTACTATAATGGGATATTAGAATTTGAGACCTAAAATTTTAAATACTTATGCAAACTTGATATCGTAACATATATCATAATCATAAGGTATAAGGTGTTCTAGAGTTTCTTTATTGTCATAACATCTTTTGAATAAAACCATTATTCATTTCCCTATCATAGGCTTTTCGCTCCATTAGAGGATCTTGAGATCTACACTTGTCACAAGATGCTTGAGATCTTGAGATCATGATATTTTGTATCAATGTCTCAAGCTAGTAAATATCCTTAAAATTATTTAGAAAACATATGAATTCTTGAACTTGTCAATGCCACTTCCTTCTTTCCATAGGTTCATAATGTTGATAGCCCTATATGAAGAATCTATAAGCTTAAGATCACCTTAATGAGAACACTTCATTATCAAAAACGTAGGGATATAAATTAAATAGGGTGGTTTTAAGCTATGTCTTAGGTACTTCCCTTAAGGAATCACCTCTAATCCTTGTAGTTTATCATCACTATCTTGTAGACATGTTGATTGGCACCCCACATTCACCTTTCCAGGACCTTTCAAACTAGTATTCTTGTGAAAAATGCACTTTTAGATATATTTTTAATGGGTTTATGACTAAATGGGTGACTATTATACTTATCAAAGACTTATTTCCCAGATAGAGAACACCTTAGAATGCATGAAACTTTGTTTATATGTGTGTAGGCCTGAAGCCTTCTTTCAAGCTTGAATTTCCTTCAAACCCATAACAATATTGAGGTTCCATGTGTTTTAAATCATGATGTAAGAGTTTTTATAGGTGATGTGTTTATTTTTCTTGAAATAAAGCCTATCTCTTCCTGGATACTCCTTGTAATGAAGTGAAAACATGATGTTTCCATCATACGAGGCAATATGTTACTTGTATGCCTATATAGCCCTTGAATATGGTTCTCAATGATTTCAACCTTTTTTATGATGCTTGGATGGCATGAACACCATACCTATACCCATATTTATCTTGTATTTCACCATAACAAACCCAAAAGCATCATAGAGTAACTCATGTTATTAGAGTTTTAGGAGGGTTTAGAGACACCAATGGAGTTTGCCTGATTGTACATTATTATATACCTTTAAATAAAAATTAATGCATCCACATATTACCTATTATACCCCTTAACACTTCTCAATAATCGTCTTATTTTATGTAATAGTAGAGGAGAGATAATCACCAAGATTGTGCTTCAAATGAGTTCATCATAGGCATGTTTGGTCTTCTTAATGATTTTTCATAGAGGTTTTCCTCTTATATATACCTCAAAATACCTATAATATTATATTAAATACCCTCTTATCCTTCTCTAATTGCTATACTATTCCATGCATCTCCTTAGCTATTTTTCCACTTCCTCGAAAATGGCATGTCTAGTCCTTCAAAGGAGATTTGGATCAGTTTTGACTTTGTATGAACTCCTCTAGACATGAAACATTTGTATAAGACATGAAATGGGTTGATAATTATGTTTAAAATTTTCCATGGCTATGCTTTGATCTGAACCTATCTATATAGTTTTGTACACCTGAAGAAAACCTCTAGAATCTTTGCTTTTTCTCATGGAAATCTTCATTTTTGAAGGTTTTTTCTATTTGTTGGTTGTAATCCTTTATATTTTGTCCTTGGATGGACTTATTTGAAATTTAGACCCTAAAAAATACTTAAAAACCATGAAACATACATGTTTATGCTTTAAATAATATATTTTTGGGTTAATAAAGACACTTTTGGCACGTTTGAGGAGGAATTTAGACCATAACAAGCCAAAAGAGGGGAAAAATCTATTCAATGCAGTTTGAATCTCCTTATATAAATTAATGGAGGTGGTGGGATGTATTTTTATGTGATGAGGCCTTTTGAGACATTAAAAGAGGGGGTTTATTCATAATGGGCTTTGTATATAAATGGAAATACAATTAACCTATTAATCAATCATAGATCAAAGAAGATAAATCCTAATTAGACTTATGATTATTAATACATTAGATATTTAGGTTCATGACCAAGAGGGATCCACTAGAACTAACCAAGCAATTTTTTACCACAATAACATCACTAGAGAGGGTTATAAAACCTCTAGTCAAGAAACACTATGCAATAACCCTAGCTAGGTCATATGTTTTCATATCCATAAAGTAAATGCAAAGTACAAAAAAATCTAATGTAGTGATCATCAAATATTGTGGCACAAAGTGGGGGTAATAAACATAAAAATTAAATATGCATAGGATAATTATAATTAAGTTATGTATAAATAAAACCCTAATACATGGAGAGAGCAATTTATTCAAAATCCATTACATATGCTACTTCTATCTAATAAAATAGAGGAATAAAGTTAGAGATACTTATCTTGTAGATGAACTTGTAGAGACTCAATCTCTTCCTTGGCCAAAGGTTCTTCACAAGAGGTTGTTATGGTTTGTAAGGATCACTAAGAAAGGTCTAAGCATCTAAGACTTTTCCACAAGACAAGATTTTTATCCAAGTATAAACTCTAAGAAATAACTCCTCAAGTAGAATGGTGGAAAAGCAAATTGTAAATAAGCACAAATGAATAATTCACTCTTGTGCCTCTTATAAATGGTAAAATTAATTTGTATATATAGTTAAATCTAACCTTAAACCTTTCCAAAAGTTTAGATGATAGGGTTTACCCAATTGACCTTGTATTTTTATTTTATAAAAAACAAGTTAGGTCCCAATCTAGGTTAGCTATAGCAGACCTAGTCCCATAATGTGCTTTTAAAAAATTAAATACAAGGTCAACCCAAGCTTATAGTGTATGCTAAATGTCACAAATGAGTTTTAGGCTTAGAGAGGGGCCAAGTAAGGTGGTGAATTTCTTGGAGGAGTGTGTAATAGAGAATAAACGGCTTAGGTAAATGTCTAATATAAGGTTTAATTAATAGAAAGTGGTGGTATAGAGAACAAAAATCTTTCAAAACACCAATGATCTGCCCACCCCTAACCTAGTGCACTTTTTAAGGCATGCACTCAGAGAAATTAAGACTTGATAGGTTCTTGCAAGACAAAAAACATCAATAATTAATAAAGTTTGAAAATATTATGTGTATATATATGCCCCACTTGAATCTAACATGTGTCATTCAAGTGTAGTAGGGGATAGTGCTTCGAGAAAATAACACTATAACACATAATGTTAAAGCTAAATAAATTATAGTATTTTAAAGCATAAAATAACTGAAAGTAAATGAGTGAAAGATAAAAAAAAAGTAAAAAAGTAAGGTATGCATACCTTGACTTACCTTTATCATTGAATGGTTGCATGTCATGTTTGTATTTTTTATCATGGAGGGCACAGAGACTACTTTGGATAAACCCAAGGATACA
This sequence comes from Torreya grandis, assembly GCA_037957365.1. Lineage (NCBI taxonomy): Eukaryota > Viridiplantae > Streptophyta > Pinopsida > Cupressales > Taxaceae > Torreya > Torreya grandis. Next base: position 2,687,983 of record JARHVA010002266.1, on the reverse strand, counting down.
AAACTAAAGATCAAAAATAAACAAATGTAGGAAATCTAAGATACTTGATGTGGTGTAATCAAGATGTACTTGGAAGTTTGGTAAGTTAGGGTGATAAATGATAAGTTATGACCAAATGACCAAGCCAAAATTAGAGTAAATCAGGTAATAAAAAAGCTAAGGCTACTAAATGACTAAAAAACTCAAACAAGTAAACCTTAAGTAAGAAAGGTAAACAAACCAAGTCAAACTAAGGATACAAGTAAAAAAATGGAAATCAAACATTAATGTAAAAATAGTAACAATCCTTACTTAAACAAATTTGGTCGAGCAAAAATGGTAAAACAAAATTAATGAGTGAGAAATAACAATCCTTACTCAATCATCAATGGAAAAAGTACATAAAAGAGAAAACAACATTGGTGAGTGAGAAGTAACAATCTAACCTCATTCAAAAATGAAAAAATTACATGAAAAATATAAATTAATGTAGGTGTTTGAAAAAAATAGGTACAATAATGGAAAATTTTCAAAGCAAGTATATAAATTTAAAGCAATGGAGTAAATAAAGTAATTTGTAGTCACTCAAGCATACATTTTTGTTCTAAGGGATATCTAAAACTTAAAAAAAATAGTGCTAACATGTGTTGAGATGTGATTAAGAGGGAATATAGAAGTTGGAAAATAGTTTTAGAATCAAAACTTACCTATCTAGGGGGTAATGAATGGGTGGATTGGAAAATGAAGGAAGAAGTAAGGTAGAGAAAATATTTATCAAAGTCAAGACACTTAAATGAGGTTTGTCAAAACAAGAGGACTATCGATGTTAAGGACTCTGAAGAACTTCTCTTAACCACATAAATCTTGGGTCATTAAATGAAGTATTAATATCATTCTATGAATTTTATATGCATGAAAATTTAAATGGACCTACCTTCCCACAACATGTTTCATGTTCTTTAAGACACCTTACAGAGCCATCAGTCTACTGTGAAGATTGGGTACTTGAATAGGAAAGTAGGTAGCACCATAGATTATTTTGAATTTTCCTATCCCAATCTACTATCCTACCACACCCTAATGGACCTCAGCTCTATCATGAGGCCAATTGTGGAGTTTGATATTTGATTATAGATAGGATATGTAATATGAATCATGTCTTTTGGCGTGATTATGACTTTTGACTTTATATGTGGCATGTTGTTCAATTCCTTTTATTTCAAATGATTTGGCTTTTAAATTTTGGTGGCTTTTATGATTCCTCCTCCATACATATTCAGAGAATGAAACATGGGTGCTAAAAATGACTAATATTTGAAAACTTGGGACTTGGTTGCTAAAAAAAGATAACTTAGATAGCATGGTGTCTAAGAATCTTGTTTATTCATGTGAAATAAAAGTGTTATTTTTAAATTCAACCTTGTTTTATCTAAAGTGGAATGAAAGGAAAAGAAATCAAGGGGAATGAACATGAAACAATTTAAATTAATTAAATCACAAAAAATGTGACAAAAGTGAAAAGGGATATAATGACATATAAGTATGATTCTTTATCATAAGAATCTTTTAAGTGTAGGGAAATATACTAGCATAGTTTGTTGTGCAAGTTTTATCAGCAAAAGAAGTAAAAACTAAAATTGAGAACATTGGATAACAAAGTTGTAACCATTTTTATCATTCTATAAAAGGAACACTAAATTAAATAAAGATGGTGATTTTATGAGGAGGGCCTAGTCATATCCATGGTCTTACACTACAAATCATAAAAGATAAATCCAAGTGGGTACAATAAATGCAAAAGTTGTAATTTGAAAATGAAATGGTAAATGGTATTTTTGAGGAGGGCCTAATCCTATCCATGGTCTTACACTAAAAATGGAAACCCAAGAGGGTGAAAAAATAATTGAAAATAACAAGTTTGATAGAAGTGAAAGGAATTCATGAGGAAGACTAGGTCATGTCCATGGTTTTACAACGCAACTCATGAGAAAAAGAAACAAAATGACCAAAAGAAGGAATGAAAGTTTGTGAAAAGAGAAAATACTACAGAGGGTGATACCCATGAATAAATCATGCCAAAAATGTTAGTAGGATAGCATATAAAAATATTATAAGAAAAGAAAGATCTAAATAAAGTATTTTTTCAAGAATTACACATTGGTGGGCTCTTTGAAAAACATGGCCTTCATTATTTTTTAGGTGATAGGTGGTACGACCAAGAATATCTTTCACTAAATAAGGGCCCCACTATTTTTGAGCTTATTTTCCTTCTTTATCATGGGTATAGTCGAATTTAAGGACTAGATAACCAACATTGAAAGTGTGGACTTTCACTTTTTTACTATGTTTCTTAACAATACGAGCCATGTATTGGTGATTATGTTGCACAATATCTAGAAGGTTATCATCAAGAAGATAGAGATCATGAAGGTGATATTCACATAATTCCTCATTGGATATGATACTATGAAAATATATACGTAAAGAGGGAAGTTTAACTTCTAATGGGAGGATAAAATCAGAACCATAAATTAGTGAGAATGGTATTGCCCTAATGGAAGCATGAATGCTAGTGCGATAGGACCAATGTATAGGATATAAGTTAAGATGACAATCCATGTGGGTTTCATAGATGTTATTTTGAATATTTTTATTGATAATTTTATTAGTTGGTGGCCTCATCTTGGCCATTACACAGTAGGTGATAATGTGTATAAAATTTGTGAGATATTTTGAATTTAGCACATAATTACTTTAAGTACTTATCTTAGAAATTTGTCACCATTATCATATATGATATTATGGGGAACTCTAAAATGAAAAATGATTTGATTTAGAATGAACTTTGAAATAGTAGTTCTCATGATGTTGACAAGAGGCATGGCTTTTACCCATTTGATAAAATATCCAGTAGTCATGATGATAAAAGCATAACCATCCTACGATATAGCTAGTTTGTTAATGAGATATAATCCCCACATAGAAAATGGCCAAGGAGATTCCATAGTTTTGAGCTTGACTAGTGGTGAATCTGTTACATCCTGATTCCTCATTAGGCAAACTTGTTAGATTATCTATGGATATATGTAGCTGACAAATTTAGATTTGACTATTTTTAACTGAGCTTGAGATATATGTTATTATGACATATTATAATAGTGCTTAGACACTTGATTTATTTATTGTAAGTTAATTATAGTGTACACATTTACATTTTGAACAAATTGATACATTATTTTAGTTAAATTTTATGTTATATGTTTATCATATGATATGATCTAATTACTTGTATGTGGTGAGGTAGATGCAAGAAAACTCATCCTTCAAAGTGTGATTGAGGGAGAGAATCATTGGAGAGGGTGACATATATGGAGACATTGGATGTTGACAGAGAGCTAGTGAAAACCCTACACACATCACTGTAGTTAGCACATGGCAGAAACTGCATTAAAAATAATTTTCCTATGGTGTGTTTATTACTTGGTTTGGAAAATTAATTTATATGGGTTGCCATTATAGGTAAATATCATAATGAATTTTTTACATGTTTGGCACATTTTTTCATTAATGATGGTAGGAATATTATTAGTAAAAGTAAATTTAAAATATGGATTATTAGTAATTTATGAAATTGCCATTTGAATTGCAATAATATTTATGGATGTTATTTGATTTAATAAAATTATATAATTTTGACATTCAAGTGTTAAAATATACAAAAAAATAGAAATTTATCTGGAAAAGGGGAAAAAATGAGAAAAGACAAAGAAAATAAAAAAGAATTAAAACTTATTAAAACAAAGAAAAAGAGAAAATCTAGAAAAAACTAAAGCAAAAGACCTACGCCTATTGCATATAGGTGGAGAATTAAGGAAAAAAGGGAGAAGAATACAATAACAAGTATCTTAAAGGATAAAATTAAAAAATAGTAGTGGAAAAAGGTGTGGTACAAAGGAGAAAAATGAGCCACCAAGGATTCACAGATCAAAATAAGTTCTAATTGCCAAGCAGGTAGTGCATTGAATTTCATTATATGATTATGGAAAGATATGTTATTATCTAAATTGATTATTTGCATAGTATTAAAATGGGTCATATGATAAAATATAATATATAGATTCCATTTTGACTCTGTTTAGTGACATATATCCATGGTATATTTGGGGGACTACATAGGGCATTGATTTGAATAGGAAAATAATTTGTAGCTTTAAATCTAAAAATTTGAAAGATGTCTTTGAGTGTATTAATATTTAATCCTAGACTATATATTATTGAATCACTTATATTAGTCAAAGACATCACCATGAATAATATGGTATGCTAGCTTTAGGATATCATTGCATTACATATGGTGGTTACATGTGCTTAATGGTCTTGTATATTGATAAAGTTTTGACCTAAAAGCTTGGTATACATCGATCTATTGACCAAAATAGGTTGACACCTTATGTATAGAAATTAACCTAGATTAGTGAATTTTTATATACCAAACATTTATCTCTGGTATTTACATAAGTATATATTGATGTGATTATTAAATACTAAGAATGGTATTTTAGCTTATGTGTACATGGTATGTGTTTGGTATTCTTGTAGATAAAGAGTGGTGAATATATTTACTTGTGTGTGTGTGTGTGTGTGTGTGTGTGTGTGTGTGTGTTATACCAAAAACTTGTGTCTCTATTATGCATTTAGATGTGGTAATGACATATTGGTCTACGTGTTTAATTTACTATGAATAAAATGATATTTTAGACTATATATTTATGATTTCTCCATATTTATTTGTAGACATTTACTACAGACCCTCTATACCTAAAAAATAATGGGTTATAACTTAATAATCATATGGAAATGTAATGCCGTAGCATATCTATAAAAGTTAATAGAGGATATTTGTATCTTAAAGCTTATTGTATAATGGCATAACTTTATGTATAATGCTTTACCTATGTATAGTGTGGAGTAAAAAATGTAGTCTTTCGTTAATTTGTAATAACCTTGATATACTTAGTAAATAATTAGGGGTACAAAACCCATAGTATTGGGGTAAAAATATAAAGTTGTGTATTGATGAATACGCAAAACAAATATAGGTATACTTATGCTTATAATTAAGTGAAAGGGTGTGTTGCTTTAACTATAGTTCCATGGGTGAGTGTAAACTATAGAACTATGCTTAATAGAGACGTATATTTTATGTGCACAATAACACCATTGGATAGGATCTTGATCATATGTTTTGACTCAGATGGTTAATAGGATCATATCCATTTAATTTGTAACAAATTTTATAAGATAATTGACACTCTTGAACTATAGTTGTATGTATTTATATTTTTAGGTAACGTTGCCACTTATGGAATCTTTGAATATTGGGAAAATATAACATATAAAAATTGGTCATGGCAACCGAGAGTTGTGAAATTGTGCCAAATAAGTCCTAGGATCCTAAACTAGCATTTAGTGATAGATGCATATTTATAACTTGGCATAGATCTTCATTATCTAGGGATAAGTATGTGATTTGAGATCCTCAGTTAGAGTTATAAATGCCTTTAGGGAGCTCTTATTTTAAATTAAAAATGAATAGTGGTTCAGTATTTCAATAGCATTAGAATAATCTACTCATAATGCATAATATACAAGTGCTCATACATAAGGATTGTATTTATAGTTTATAGATAGTTTGAGTAATTCATTAAGTTCTCAGAAACTAGAAACTATAACCCTTTGGAATAGTGTCCTAGAAAAGTGGAATGAGATGTTTAAATGAAAGTTATAATGAGGTATGAGTTCTCTACTTCTCTAAAAATGTTTGATTGGTTGTTAGTTATATGTATTTAATATTGAATACTTGTGTGTAATACATGTTATGAGAATGAATGCTTGGTTATATCTAACATATAGTGGTGCACCATGATGCATGATTATAAGTTATGTTGCTTTGAATGTTGGTAAGTAGTCTAAACTTGGGGTATACTTGGGTGGTATAACCCCATACTTGTTTTATTGTTATTATGTATGTGTGTTGTTTGATTTTTGAAACTATAAGCTTCTATTATGTGTTATTATGTATTTGGGAACCTATGATAGTATGGGATATCATAGAGTACTACAGTATAAATGTATGTTATACCTGAATGGTACATGTTGTAATTATTATGTCCAAACTCACATCTACATTTGATTGATTATATGTATGTGTGTTAGATATTACTATGAATAATATGTTGTGACAATTAGGACTTTATGTATGCATACATACAGCCTTGAAAGTTTAACAAATGCTATGATAGTATATTATTGTGTTCTATGGGAACTGTGATTTACTTCATTATATCTAGTTGCTTGAATATAAGTTGTGTTTCTATGTAGTTATGACAAATTTATTATGATTGTTTGTGGAAAATTAGTAGTTATGTCTTAGAATACTAGACTATGGTAATATGGGTTATCATAGGGTGTAGTATGTTTGGAAACTAATTATGTAATTGAAAATATGCATTTAAATATGTATTTACCTAGGTGGTATAAATTTTAGTCATTATTTCTAGTATGGGATAGAAAATAATATAAGATTCATTCCTACATTTGATGGAATAAATGTATATTTTGGTTACTATTAGTTAATTTTTGGCCTACATAGCAAGCTTGCTTGAATTTAATGTAGTGTCTTGAAGATCAAGTATGGAGTAAGGCTTGAACATATTTTTGGATGAAATGAAAGATCCAAGGATCACATACAGATTGCAAAGCTTTTGAGATAGTTTAAGTTAAATTAAAGTGTATTTTGTCAATTTTGAGGGACAGGTCTGCAAAGCAAAGAGAAGGTTCTTGAGCAGATTTCATGGTAAAACCAAGTAGATCAAAGGTCAGGGATAAATTGAAAATGCATTATAAAGTCATTTTCACGAGTTTCAAATTCAAGCACAAGTTTAGAAGAGCCTTTAGATTTTAAAAAATTTAAGTGCAAAACCATTTTTTTCTAAGTCCTTACGAAATATTTCAAGTTTTTTTACTAAGTCTAAATCATTTCAAAAAAATGTCTGAGGCATAGGTTTTTATTTTAGGGAAATTATTCCACAACAATTTTTCTAAATACAAAATTATTTGGAATAAAATGTTTGATGCAATAAATATAAATATTTATTTCTTTCAGACAAATTATCTAAAATAGGAACCCCACAAACTTGATTCTTTCAAACAAATTGTTCAAAGCAAAAGTCCCAAAGACTTATTTGTTTTGGGAAAAGTTTTTAAAACAAAAAGCTTGAATAAAATATCCATGATAATATGCTTGAGCTAAAACCTAGGGTAAATTGTATTGTTTCGGGAAAATTGATCTAGCAGAGTAATGATAGGTGCACAAACATCAATTTCAAAACAGAGTAAGTAACCGTTGGATTTAAAATATTCCAAGATGGTCTTACAAACATTAGTGATGGTTGTGTGGATGTCAAAACTCATTTTCATGAGTGTCAAATTCAAGCATAGAAAATGATTGTTGGTTTTCAAATATGTAGTGACAGGCATGTGCCCATCATTGATAGGCATGTAGACATCAAAATTCAAGCTCAACATTCATCTATTAGGGTATAAATATTGATGGTATCATATACATCATCAATTTTCTCATATATTTCAAATTAGTGTTACACAAATGTCAAGTTTAAGTCATGAAAAATGACCATTGGTTTTCAAAAATATTAGTGATGGCCACATGAATGTCAATTACATTCACACAGACATCAAATATAGGCATGTAGATGTCAAAGTAAAGCCTCATGAACTAGCCACTTGAATTCAAAGAGAAATATCAATGGTTCATATTCAATTGCGAGAAAGATCTAACAGTGAGCAGAGGCCAAAGAAGTCAATGAATCTTGAGTGAAAATACGTGCATGCCAAGTGTTAATAGTATGTTCAACTGATAGAAGATCAATGATTAGAATTCATTCATACAGAGGAAGATCAATGGAGTGAGAACAAATTCAACAATTCAATGATCCACATTAGTTTTTGATGGCCAATTAAACAAAATAGAGTTAGGACTTTCAACGAGGATGATGGGGCAATTTTTGACCCAAGTGAGTAAATATAAAGGAATCAAGTCTACACATGATCCAGGTTGAACAAGAATGACATTTCTCAATATTGACATCACCATTAAAATCTTTTTAAAGGCAAAATAGGTCTTCTTAGACCTACTATAGATAAAAGGATTGGCAACTATTGTTAAAATGAGATCAGACACCTAGAAAATCTCATATCATCGACATGAAAGCTAAAAAAAACCAATAAATGACATTAGTTTTCAATTTATAACAAGACTTTGCTCAAATATTTTCTAGGGGTGGATATGTGATTAATGGGAAGATTATTATCCTTCATCATTGTTTTTAATTTGATAAGTATATATTTACAACCACCTAGGTAGACTAAGCATGGATCTATTAGTTCCAAGGTGAAGATTTGGTCCTTATAAGTAGATCAAGTAAATATGGTGTAGAGTCTTGAAAAGTGACCTAGTGGTTAAATAAATATCAATAGAGCATTAAATTATTTTATTAGGACCTTCTTTCTTGATAAGATCATGACTTAGCATCCTCAAATTGGTACTAATCCATCAAAAGTGCTTGGGTTTCTTTCAATGCTCAGTTCCCTCTCTTTCCTTCCTTTTTCTACAAATAAAAGCTTCTAAGCCTTGAAATATATCCCTCTTTTTGTTATGACTAAACTCTACCGAGATTTGTATTGTAACACCTTTTGATGCAATAAAAACTAAATTTCATCCTTTTGCAAACTAGATTGAAGTGTGTCCTATGAATTCATGTACTGTGGTTAAGTGAATGTATATTATTTATCTATGTCTAAGTTTTATCACCTTCATGAAGTGATTAGTAGCTCTCACAGGTCATTATAAGTGCAATTTATAGTTTGTTGTTTATCTTGAAAGTGGATATCTGCCCTCTCATGCTAGTTTAATAATGGATCAATGCCTTATTATGAAATATTTATGTGGGACTAATTTTCTTTTGTCTTGAATTCATCTTATAGTGTGTTTTTTGAAAGTTTAAGTGGTCGAATCATTGGTGCATCATCTCTTTTTACATGCTTTCATAAGTTATTATTAAAATATCTCCCTTTTCCAAGCAAGTGTTAGTTTAGGTTTAGTATAGGTGATAGATCCAAAAGGAATTGGCCTTCTCTAGAGATCTAATCCATTATTAGGATACCCATAACCTAGGATCAGTCCTGTGTTGGACTAGATTTGAGTAAAAGGACCTAAATAATCCCCTTCTCAACTAGGGCACAAATCTAGAACACCAATAGTTCTAGCACACCTGATGGGACCAAGTTTTCTTGGCATATATGAAGTTTTAAGATTGAGAAGATGAAATTACAAAAGGAGGAGACATCTACCATCATCAAAAGTTGAAGATCCTTCAATTTGCAAAGATCATAGCATCTTTCAAATAGTGTTTTCATGCCAAAGATTACAATAAGGTCATCAAGTAAAGGTATTCCTTTTGAATTCATTGAGATACCTTCTACTTCTTACAAAAAATCAATATTCAATAAGACCAGACCTTATCCTCAAAATAAATTTTCACGTCCTAGTCATCCTATTGTTTTAGTCTAAGTTATTGTCCCTGTAAGCCAAATCCCTTTTTCCCAAATGGTGGTCAAGAATCAAGTGTTTATTCCATTTAATAGGGTTAGTCCCCTAAATTTGGCCCAATATGATTACATATTTGTGTCTACCTTAAAGAGTATCCCTTTCTTCTTAGGATAATGGGATAAAACTACTGCTATTGAACATATTCAAGATGTTGCCAACCTATGTTCTGTTCATAATATTATTCAAGATAATGTGGCTATCAGACTACTTACTAATTTCTTCAAGGGAAAAGCATTGTAATGGTATAAGAATCTTCCTTTGACCTCCATTACTACTTGGGATGAGTTAGGTGTAGCCTTAATTAGACAAGTTTGATCATCTATCTTTGGTGGAACAACTGACTACCATACAAGGGTACCTTCATGAGTTCATGTCTAATTTTAACATCAAATTCTAAAAGACATGGACTAAGATCCCTGCATTGGTTAGACCATCCCCAAATTTACATTCTTTTATTATTTTAAGGCCCTCAATTCTAATATTAGTGTCATGATACAGTCTATGGGTGGTAATACTTTGCCAAATGCCTATGAACTTGAAATAAGAGCTGAAAATAACAAGTTGGTAAACTTTCTCCAAGGCCCTTAATGCCCATATTCATAGAATTGTATCTTGTTCCTCCTCCTCAAGTTTCTTATATTCCATCAATATCTCCTATCCCATCTCCAAAATCCTTAGTTATATCCCCTTCTAATCAGGCTAGTGAGATTAGAGATCTAAAAAATATGCTACAAGCTTTTGGGATTGAGATTGTTCAATTCAAGAGACAATAGTACCAAGGTAGGCCTTATTAATATCAAAATCATAACATATATCTATCCTTGAATAATCAAATACCTCCTTATCAATGTTTTAAGTATAAACAACAACCTTACTAGAATCAAGGAGTCATAACCCAAATTAAGCCATATGTAGCCCTTGATCCTAATGTACCTTCTAGTTCAAAATCTATTATTCCTCAAAACAAATTGATGTAATATTTAGGTTGGTATCCATTCAATCCAAATGATACTCAAAACCAATCCTTAATATCATTGGATATTACTATGCCACAAATGACATAAGAAGAGTTTTCTCTTCAAGCAAGTCAGTGTCAAGACATGAATATGGAATTCCAAGGAGAGGCTCAATAAGTTTAAAGATAGCCTAATGTCATTAATGTGAAATGGTAATTAGATGATCATATTGTATTCAATCAAGTTGGTGAACCTAGTAACATAAATGGTCAAGTTATAGATCTAACTATAGCTAAAAAAGGGCAGTTAAGGAAGCTCAAGATGTGATCAATACTTCTAGTGTTCCTAAAATTGTTCCCAAAAGTGTTAAAAATCAACTTATTGTCCCTATAGCACATAAAAACTAGAATTTATAGGTAGGAAAGGTTCCCTAAATGCCTCTAATTTGAGAACAACCAATGGTTCAAAAGTTGTAGTCAAAGGCCTTTGGAGCCTCATTCAACATAATAGATCAAATTAAGAAATTAAATGTTAGAATTATCATGTGGTATTCCCTTACCATTCCAAGTAAAAAATACATGCTCACTCAAGAGCTTTTAGCTCTCAAAGTGTCTAAAGAACCAGTTGAGAAACAAGGAGCTATCTTGGCTAATTTAGACTAGCCTAACAAACAACCTAATTAGCAAGTACATAACATGATAAAGGTAGATAAAACCAATGTAAAATCAAACAAAACCCTTCCCTTTTACCTCTCTTTAATATTTAGTGACTACTTAGTCCATAATTGTATGGTAGATAGTGGAGCTACTAGCACTGTCATGCCAAAAAAAATTACAAACAAGCTTGGTCTTGTCTATGAACCAAATACCAAAGGAGTATTGAAATTAGATGGGTCACCAACAAAGATAGTAGGAATAATCAAATATATAAATTTTACATTACATGATTACCCCAATGTTATCATTCAGTAAGATGTAGTTACAGTGGACTTACCTCCCTATTTTGCCATGTGTTTGTCAAGGGACTTTACTTCAAAGATTGGAGGATATTTATCTGTTGATTGGATATATTTGATGTTCAGGACTAGGTATGGTAGCAATTTAACAATACATTTTGAACCTATTTCAATATTTCATTTGGATCCATATATGCCAAGTATGGTGAACACTAATTGTGTTATCTCAAACAAGGTACTAGAAAATAGTGAGGAGGAAACATAATCACCTCCAGATGGAGTTCTAAATATTTTCCTTAATGAATGGCCCTCTTATTTTCATGATCATGATCCCTATAAATTTATTTAATAATAATTCCTTGGTGTATATTTTCTTCATGAAAATGATACACCAATTCCAACATTGATGACAGATGATCAGCCTAGTGATGGCCCATGGCAACTATACTTTGATGGGTCAAGAAAAAAACATGGCACTGGGGCTAGAATGATGTTAATTTCTCCAGCCAATAAAATTATTTCTCTTTTCTAAATTTTTATTTTGTTTTTTTCTAATAACATTATTTAATATGAAGCACTAGTGTATGGTTTGTAATGGGCAAGAAAGATGAAGGTTAGCACCTTACAAGTTTTTGGTGATAGTGAACTAATAGTTCACCAAGTAAGAGGACATAATGTATGCAAGAACCCACTAATTAGGTCCTATAATCATATAGTATGGGACTTACTTGAATAATTTCAATATTTCAATATTTTTGGCATATCAATAAGTAAGAATAAACATGCAGACAGGTTGGCTATCATTGGGTCACAATCCAACATCCTAGATGAAATAAAGAATGAAAAGGTTCAATCACACATCAAGGTGATTGCAAGGCCTTCTATCCCAGACAACCATGATATTTATAAATTATTTGACTATGATAATTAGATTATCAAGCTTTTACAAGAAGATGTTGAGTTTTCTTCAAGGAACCAAGACAAGTTCTCATAGTAGTATGGTGACCAGATTGTAAATTTAAAGACAAATAAGTTTCCTAAAGGGTTGGTCACCCTGAAAACATATTTAATAGAGATGATGAATTGATCAAATAAAAGTTTTATTTATCAACCAAGGAAGAACACTATACAAATTTGGAAATTGCAACTGATAAGATCTTAAAGTTGGGTAAAGTTTGCACTTCTTTAGAGAAGGAAATTTTTAATGAGTTATGTTCAAGTTTTTTAGATGTCTTTGAATGGTAGTCATATAAATTATAAAGGATTTAATCAAACTATATCTCAACATACCATTGAGTTAGAGGATGAGACTAGGCTAGTCATATAAATATAAAGGCCTATTAACCTAAATCTTGAACTTTTGATGAGAGCTGAGCTACATAAGTTCATTGAGTTAGCCATAATATTTTTGATTAAACACTCAACTTAGCAAATCTTGTTCTATAATGGAAAAAGAGTGGTGAAATTAGACTGTGTGTCAACTTTCATGACTTGAATAAGGCTTCCCTCAAATACCACTACCCATTTCCATCTATGAAACAAATTATACATCTAGTTGCAAGTTCATAAAGGTTTTCTTTGTTGGATAGCTAAAGTGGTTACAATCAAATTTTGGTCAAGGAAGAAGACCGATTTAAAATAGCCTTCACCACAAAGTGGGGGACATTTACATATAGAAAGATGCCTTTTGGTTTATCTAATGTTGGAGAAAAAATTTTGAAAGCCATGAATATGGAATTTTAAGGTCTCCTTAACAATTTTATACTTGTTTATCTAGATGATATAATAGTGTTCTCGAACAGTGTAGATGAGCATATGATTCACCTCAAGCAAGTATTTGAAAAATGTAGATAGTTTGGGATATCTCTAAATCCCAAAAATGTGTCTTTTTAGTTCATAAGTTAATATTCTTAGACATGTTATTTCAAAACATGGTATGAGTATAGATCCTTATAGGATAGATTTAATTCTTGCACTCTCCTTACTTAAACACAAGAAAGCTCTACAAAGCTTCTTACGCAAAATCAATTTTAAGAAGATACATTTCAAATTTTTCCACTTTAGCTAAACCAATTATAGTTATGATAAAGAATAATCAAGGTTTTAATTAGTCCAAGGAAGGAATAAGAAGCTTTAAAGAAATCAAGAAAGCCATAGCCAGTGCTCCTACACTCTTGAACCCTTATTTCACAAAAGATATATTCTTGTATGCCTACGCTAATATTGACAATATTTCAGGTATTCTCATGCAGTAGAATCAAGAGACTTTAGAGCATCTAATAGCCATCTTCAGTTAAGGCTTAGAAGAATATGAAATAAGGTACTCTTTTATTGAGAAGTGTGTACTTTCAGTCATAAGGTCTCTTAAGAAGTTTAGATACTTATTGTCTAGTTATAAAATACATTTGATGGTTTCACATCCAAGTGTCAAGGATTTTCTCTTGAACAAGGATATAAATGAGAAAAGAGCTAGTTGGATAACCAAAGTAATAGAGTATGATGTAGATATCAAAGTATTAAATCTATTAAGAGACAAGGGACTTTATGAACATCTAGCCCAAGATTTTTAAGAGTCTAATGAGGTGGTTATGGTGTTGTCTAATGAAGAAATTGTAATTGATCACAACTCACATTCTAGCTAGTTTCAAGACATGGTAATATTTCTCTAGGATGGTATTTACCCTTCTCTTATAAGCCCTTCAAAAAGGAGATATTTCATATTGCATTCAATTCATTTTCTCCTTGTTGATAATGTGTTGTTCAAAAAGAATATCAATGACATGTTGCTAAGGTGCATCGAACCACATCAGATAGTGAGATTGATTGATAAATTCCATGATAGACATGGTGGAGGTCATCATTTATTAAGGATCACATCCCATAAGACCATGAGAGGTGGGTATTACTAGCTAAGTATATTTGGTGATTGTCATGCATGGACTAAGAAATGTAGACAATGTGTTATGTTGGGAAAGTTAAGCTTATATCCTTACCTCTCCAACCAATATTAGTGAATAAACCTTTTGTCCAATGTACATTGGACTTTATTGGTCTCATTAACCCCCCTTCAAGCTCAGGACAAAAATGGATCCTAACTGCCATAGATTATTTTACTAGGTGGATAGAAGCAATGGCATTAAAAGAAGCCAATGAAACCAATGTTCTAGACTTATATGAAGGTTTTCTTACCATATTTGGAGTCCCTTCAACCATTATTTCTAAAAATGTTATGGATTTTGTGGGGTTTAAGATCATCCAGTGGGAAGTTTAACATAGTGTTTTTCTTAGACCTCATCAAACTATTACCCACAAGGCAATGGCCTTGTTGAGTCTCCTAATAATAATTTGTTGAAGATCATACGAAATACTATTGAAGACAATTAGAGGTCATGGCATCTCAAATTAAATTCAAATCTATGAGCTAATAGGATCACGTATAAAAGGTTAATAGCCAATTATCCATACAAGATAGTATATGTTAAGGAAGCAAAAATTCCTATTTCTCTTGAATTCCCTATTTTGGAACTAATGCATCAACTTGAGATTTTGGAGAATGAGCCAATGGAAATCATATATGCTAAGCTTATGGAGCTAGAAGAGACAAGACATCAATCCATGTTGGCTATGGAGGCCCATCAAGAAATGGTAAAGAGATATTTTGACAAAGGAGATTCTTCAAGAAGTTTTCAATAAGGAGATTTGGTCCTCAAGTGGGATGAGGATAGAGCTAATCCAGGAATTCATATAAAGTTTGACTCTCTTTGGAGTATTCTATATACAATATCCTACTACAAATCCCACAATGCTTTCTAGATTGCAAATATAGAGGGTGAGGAGCTTCCTATCCTAGTTAATGGAATACATCTGAAACATTGTTTTTAAGGAAGTTGAGTTCCTTGCACATATTTAGTTTGTTTATTTTCCTCAAAGTGTTATTTTCTGACACATTAGTTTATTTCTATTTTGTCCCGAATAGGAGTTTTATTTGCACATTTGTTTTGTTAAGTAGTTTCCATATTTCATGTTTTTATTTCCCTATTGTGGTAGAATTATTTTTTTATTTTTTAGTTAAGAGGTTTGTTGTGGTCATGGAACAAATGTATTATCAGTTAAGATTCAAGAGTCTTGTAAATGGTCTGAGTTCTCAAGCATAATAGCCATGCTGCGTAACTGAGTCACTAAAGATGTTAGCCAATTTTTGTCCTATATAATAAGCTTACCTGAATGCAGTGTAGTATCTTGAAGATCAAGTATGGATCAAGGCTTGAAAAGATTTATGGATGGAATGAATGGTCCAAGGATCAGATATAGATTGCAAATCTTTTGAGACACTTTAAGTTAACTTAAAGTGTATTTTGTCAATTTTGAGGGATAAGACTACAGAGCAAAGAGAAGGTTATTGAGCAGGTTTCCTAGTGAAACCAAGTAGATCAAAGGTCAAGGATAAGTTTCACAAGCATTATAAATTTATTTGTGTGAGTGTCAAATTCAAACATAAGTTCAGAAGAGCCTTCAAGCTTTAAAAAAGTTAAGTGCAAAACCTTTTTTTGATAAGTCCTAATATTTTGGGATTCCTTTTGCTAAGTCTAAATTCTTTTGAAAAAATGTTTGAGGCATAAGTATTTCTTTCAGGAGAATTGTTATGCAACAATTTCCCCAAAGACCAAATTCTTTTAGACAAAATGTTTGATACAAAAAAGCTAAATATTGATTTCTTTCAGATAAACTATCTAAAATAATAACCCTACAGACTTGATTATTTTAGATAATTTGTCTATAATAAAAGTCTCAAAGACTTATTTATTTTGGTAAAAGTTGCCAACACAAAAAATCCATAGAAATTATCCACAACAATATGCCTGATGCAAAACCCCAAGGAAATTGTATTGTTTCAACAAAATTGATCTAGTAGAGTAATGACAGGTACACAAACATAAATTTTAGGCCATAGTAAGTAACCATTAGATTTAAAATATTCTAATATGGTCTTGTAAATTTCAATGATGTTTTCATGGACATCAAAATTCATTTGTGTGAGTGTCAAATTCAAGCACAAAAAAAAACCGTTGGTTTTCAAAATGTAATGATGGGTGTGCATCCATCATTAATGGGTGTACTAATGTCAAAATTCAAGCTCAGTAGTCATCCATTTGGGTACAAAGATTGATTGTCTCACAGACATCATTGACATTCCCATAAATGTCAAATTAAGAGTGTGTAGATGTCAAGTTTAATTCGTGGAAAATGACCATTGGTTTTCAAATATCTAAGTGATGGTCTTGAAAATGTCAATTATGTTCACATAGACATCAAATAAAAGCATGTAGATATCAAAGTAAATCATCATGAAATAGCTATTTTAATTCAAAGAGAAAGATCAATGGATCATATTTAATTATGAGAAAGATCCAACAGTGAGGGGAGGTCAAATAAGTCAATGAATCTTGAGTATAAATACATGCATGACAAGTGTCAACAGCATGTTTAACTGATAAAAGATTAATGATCAGTGTTCATTCATATAGAATAAGACTGATGGAGTGAGAAAAATTCAATAAGTCAATGATTTGAATCAGTTTTTGATGTCCAATCAAACAAAATAGAGCCAGGACTTTTGACGGAGGATGATAAGGCAATTTTTAACCCAAGTGAGTAAATACATAGGATCAGAGTCTAAACATGATCTAGATTAAGCTAGAATGACATTTTTAAGATTTACATCACCATTAAATATTTGTAGAGGAAAAATAGGTCTTCTTATACCTATTACAAACAAAAGGGTTGGTGATTGTTGTTGAAATGAGATCAGACACCTGGTAAGTTTGGTTTCATTGACATGAAATCTATAGGAAAACTAATAAATGACATTGGTTTTCAATATATAATAAGACTTTGCTTAGATATTTTCTAGGGGTAGATATGTGATTAATGAGAAGCTTCTTATCCTTTAGCATGGTCTTTTCCTTGACAAGTAGATATTTACGGCTACTTAAGGTAGACTACGCATGGCTCTATCAATTCCAAGATGAAGATTTGGTCTTTGTAAGTAGATCAAGTAAAGATGGTGTAGAGTCTTGAGAAGTGACCTAGTGGTTAGAGAAAGATCAATGGATCATTCAATTATTTTATGAGGACCTTCTTCCTTAATAAGGTCATGACTCAACATCATCTAATTGGTACTAATCCTTCAAAAGAGGTTGGGCCTCTTTCAATGCTCAGTTCCCTCTCTTTCCTTCCTTTTTTTATAAACATAGGATTTCAAGCCTTGAAATCTATCCCTCTTTTTGGTATGACTAAACTCTACCAATATTTGTACTATAACACCTTTTGATTTAATAAAGACTAAATTCCATCATTTTGCAAGCTAGATTGAAGTGTGTCTTATGAATTCATGTATTGTGGTTAAGTGAATGTATATTCCTTATCTATGTCTAAGTTTTCTCACCTTCATGAAGTTATTAGTATCATTAATGGGTCATTATAAGTGGAATTTATAGTTTGTTATTTAGCTTGAAAGTAATTATCTACCTTTTCATGTTAGTTTGATAACTGATCAATGCCTTATTGTGAAATATTTATGTGGACTTAATTTTTTTGGTATTTATTACATCCTATAGTGTGTATTGTGTGAGTTTGAGTGATTGAATCATTGGTGCATCACCTCTTTTTACATGCTTTCATAAGTTACAATTAAAATATCTCTCCCTTTTCTAAGCAAGTGCTAGTTTAGGTTTAGTATAGGTGATAGATCCAAAAGGAAGCCGACCTTCTCCAGAGGGCTGATCCATTATTAGGATACCTAAAACCTAGGATCAATCCCATGTTGGACTAGATTTGAGTAAGAAGACCTAAACAATCCCCTTCTTAGCTAGGGTACAAATATAGAACACTAATAGTTACTCCTATGTTTAAGATGTTATATGATGTGTTCGCTAGTAAGATGTAAATTAAATAAATCTTATGGTTGACTTGTATTTGACCAATTTAAATTTATTATATAGATTAAGGAGTGAGATAGACTTCAATATCATAATAGAATCATAATGCCAAATAAAGGTAGTTTGATCAGGTGGTGTGTATGAATTTAATTGATCTATAGATTATTATTATTTATTATTTATAAAAATTTGGGCTAAAATATGTTTAGTGAGACATTATTATTTCATGAGTATGATTTATATGTTTGTTTGATATCTTGTAATAGAACAATTTTCTATGATATATTGCATGTTTAGTTTATAAATCATACAACACATGGGTACTTACTTATCTATCTGGATTCTCGTGCCATCACTATCTACTCACCCATGAAGGGAGGGTCATTTCTTGATGGGATTAGTGTGGGGGATCATTATTTTTTGGTTGGTGTGGAAAAGTGCTCAAATGATGCTCTCCCTCCCCATGTAGTACTACTTATCAAGATGACACTTGAGATTGCTATAGATACTTGAGTTTGGGAACTATGCTTTAAGGAAGCCATGTATCTATATGTAGATTGTATTGTATTGTACTTATCATTGAATATTATCATGAAGAGATGTAATTACTTATTACTATACTTTTACAATGGTGGTTGTAGACTTATTTCAGTTATAGCTGAGTTAATTTGATTACTTTCTATAGTAACATTATGACATGTACTCTCATGATATTAGAGATCAGTGATATGTGATGTATTAGGCTTGTTACTTTTAACATACCTTGAGTATTTCTTATGGTCTCTGTATATTCTCATTGTGTAATCTGTTTTTTGTTTATGTGTTTATTTAAAAAAAAATCATGTATTTCTATGTCTAACCTAATGGTGTTATTACATGTGGTATCAGATATTTGGCTCTAACTCTAGGACCTAATGAGTCCATTGGAATTTTTGTGTCTTTATATTCACCAGTGTGAACCTAGTGACATGAAATATTACACTAGTATTTTAGATTTATGGTGCCTTGGTGCGGAATCATGTTGCACCATGATTGGAGTTATGACACTTGATAAATTATCCTACATGGCTTGGTGACTAGTGTAAGTATGAGAAATTCATGAAATGTGTGTGGGGAACATTGAGTGTGTACCTTTAGGATCACTAATACCCTCTTAGATTTGATTTGGGTTGATGTATCGAATGCCTCAAGTATGATTACATCCTTCTTGGTAATCAAGTCACCTTCACCATTTGTGTTTTATGTTGTTAATGTTTTTTAAGCATGGGATACTTATCACTTAAATATATGTTCCTTAGTTTTTATGTTCACTAATCCTAGAAATGGAAAATCTTATAAAACCATTTTTAATTCTAGTACCACCTAGTGTGGTGGGAGTTTTTTTGTAGTAGAGTGTTATTGTTTTGGTTGAGAATTCTTATGTGTTAGGAGTTTGTTTAAGGATTGGCATCCTTAATTTATGGGGTTTGGAAAGAAGTGTCATCTCTATTACTTATCTTAGAGGTGAGTTGTTATTATCTCATTCTCCTTTGATAACATTAAGCTACCAAAAGGATTCATATTTTCATGATGATTGATTTAGTTCTCTCTTAAACAGAAACTTGTCTTTGAAAATTTGTTTTGATTATACTCCTCAGAGTTCATGGGATAAATGTCTTTTACTTCATGTTGAGAGAGAATTTGTGGGTTTGGATAGATTGATACATAATTTTGGTCATTATCTTCACCTAGTTGTGGAAATAGATTGTGATACCAAACTTACAAATTTGGTAAGTAGGTAGTGTTTTGGTAACATTAAGTTGTGGTGTTTTATTTTTACCTTGTGAGGGTATGTAGGAGTTTTTGATATGATAGTTCTCTAATTTTCACTTTTGACTCTTTAGAGTCACTAATTTATCTAGCTTGTGATTTTAAGACCACATGGGGTGGCAAACCTTGAATTATATATTAAAAATTATAAGTTGATTATAATTATTATGTTATTATTCACCCTTGATTAGATTTATATTGTTCTCTTTTTAGCTTAAAACATGTTTTTTTGAAGAGTTATTTTTATACCTTTCATCAGAAGTGAGTAGGGTATAGGATGTGTAGAACAACTTGTCAATCTAGGGGTTGAGATAAACTTTTAATTTGTTGCATTCTAGCCCAGCAAGCAAGGAGATATTATCTCATTTGTTCCATTATAAGTTTGAAAGGATGATGTGATCCTTGGCCTTTGTATTTTATGTTAATTTTAACATTATTTCCTCTTAACTATGAATATAAAACTATAGGTTAAGCTAGAAAATATGATACTAGTTATGATTATCTAGTGGAAACTTAATACAATTATGAACTAATTGTATGATTTCTCTTGTATGTATGTTTATAAATCTAGAATTATTTAGCACATATTATTGTTTTCTATGACATTTTAGTATAAAATTGTGATTCATTTTACATTATGCACTTTTTAGAGATCATTAGGTCATGGAGACCTAAGGGAAGAGTGGTAAATTATGAATGTGAGTACTAAGCAATAGGAATGGATCCTACTTAGCCTCAAATTGACTTAGTAGTTACTGATTTTGGATCTAATAGATGGACTTGTCAAATTTAGGATCGACAGATGGACTTGTAAAATCTAGGATTGATAGAGGGACTTGTCAAATTTAGTCATGTGACCATATGCATGTGTATTATGGAATGTTTATTCATTAACTTTGTATACATTGGAAATGCAGTATTATAGCTCCTATTCATCATCATACTTGCCAAGAGCTCCATGGAGAAGTGACAGTATTGACATTATATACTTATTAAGAACTACATTGAGTAGCGATGGTATTAACTTAGGCACATCACTCTTGCCAAGTTCCCTAAATACTTTTATTTAGAATTATAAAAACACTCTCTAGGTTAGAGAGATAATTAGAGGGGTTGGAAGATGTTGTGGAACTCTCCCTGATCATTTGTTTTGACTTGTATGATGATCTTATGTGCTCTTGGAAAGTTAATAAAATGTTCACTAAGATATGTGGGACCCTTCAAGGTAACATAAGTGGTCAATCTTATAGTATATAGGCTTGTCTTATAGATTTGGACCCCAGGGTGATCATGATAGAAATATTTAGAGTGCAACTCGCAAACCTTGTTTACTTAGTAGAGATATGTCATAGAGCAGGGTCTTGTGGGGCCAATATTTTAGGAATAGTATAACTTGAAGGAACTATGGTGAGTTCTATAGGTAATTTCCATTTATCTACTTAATTTGATATTATATACCATGTTATTGCTTTTCTAAATAATATTTTTAATTCAAAACTTATGTTTTTATAAGAGTCATCAGCGATGATGACAAGCTTTAGGGGGGAAGGATGTTACATCCCAATTTTTCACTAGGCAAACTTGCTAGGTTATCTATGTATATCCATAGCTGATAAATTTAGATTTGACTATTTTTAAATAAGCTTGAGATATATGATATTATGCGATAGTAAAATATTACTAAAATGCATGATTATTTTACTGTGAGTTAATTATAGTGTATGTATTTACATTTTGAGCATACTGATTTGTTATTTCAGTTAAGTTTTATGCTATATATTTATCATGTGATATGATCTAATTACTTGCATGTTTTGAGGTGGATACAGGAGAACTCATCTCTTAGATCATGTCAAAGGGAGAGCATCATCATAGAGGCTAATGTACATAGAGACATCAAAGGTCGATAAAGATCTGGGAAAACCCCTACACATACCATAGTAGTTAGCACATACTTGCTTTAAAAAATTAGTTTCAATGAGTTGTTAGTACAGGTAAATATTGTAATGAATTCTTTTGCATATTTGTCACATTTTATCATTAATGATGGTAGGAATATTATTAGCAAGAGTAAATTTAAAATATGGATTATTAGTAATTTATGAAATTGCCATTTGAATTGCTATAATATTTATAGATGTTCATTGATTTAATAAAATCATATAATTTTAGCATTCAAGTGTTAAAATATACTAAAAAAATAGAAATTTCTCTAGAAAAGGGAAAAAATGAGAAAAGACAAAAAGAATATTAAAAAAAATTAAAACTTGTTAATTTAAAGAAAAAGAGAAAATCTAGAAAAAACTAAAGCAAAAGGAAAGCCTATGCCTATTTCATATAAGTGGAGAATTAATGGGAAAGGGAGGAGAATACAATAATAAGTATCTGGAAGGAGAAAGTCAGAAAAGAGTAGCAAAAAAAGGTGTTGTATAGAGGAGAGAAATGAGCCAGCAAGGATTCACAAATCAAAAGGAGTTCTAATTGCCAGGTAGGTAGTGCATTGAATTTATTATAATATTATGGAAAGATATGTTATTATCTAAATGAATTATCTTCATAATAATAAAATGGGTCATATGATAAAATATAATATATAAATTTTGTTTTGACTCTGTATAGTGACATATAGCCATGGTATAGTTACGGGACTGCATAAGACGTCAACTTGAATATGAAAACAATTTGTGGTTTTAAATCTAAAAATTTTAAGGATGTTTTTGAGTGTATTAATATTTAATCCTAGCATATATATTATTGACTCTATGTTATTAGTCAAAGACATCACCATGAATAATATGGTATGCTAACTTTAGGATATCATTACATTCCTCTAAATTTTATCCCCATGATGTTGCACTATTATACTCATTTAATTTGGTCCAAACTAGATAACAAAATCATGGAAAATCTCTTTTGGAATAGTTGAATGCATGTATGGGGCATCACTGAGAAATACTCAGTAAAAAATGAAGAATAATTCTCCCAAGTTAGGGGGTAAACATCAAATAATAGACATTTGAAATTACTTTATATTTATAATGCGTCTACAAACTAAAAAAATAAAGTCATTATTATATATATTATGTTTGCACACCAAATCAAATCATTGTATATATTTGTCTTTGGTTAATCTCCCATTCATTTAATTAACTACAATGATTGTAAGTTAATACACATATTTTTGTAAGCTTGTACTTTTAGGGATTCGCTTCACCCACTTTTAAGATTGTTGAGTGTGATTTTCTAGGTTAGCTTTTTGTACAATAGGATATTACCTTAAGTCACAGTAATCATACCATTACAACATAATTTATTACTAAAAGGAATCTTTATATTTATCTTAGCCCTTGTATATTGATAACCATATAATCTAAAATCACTGCCTTATGATATATTTGAATCTTGTATATTAGAATACTATGAATGCTATTATTGATATACTAAGAATGTTATTATTGTTATCTATTTGACCTACAGTTGTCACCTTCTAAATAATTCCCAACCATTTATAAATGTCATTTGTATGTGGTATGTTGATAACTTTTAAGTCATTTTATATAAACAGACCAAAATAGTATGGTATTTACATGTAGTGGTCACATGTGCTTAATGGTCTTGTATATTGATAGCATTTTGAACTAAAACCCTGATATACATCGATCTATTAACCAAAATAGGTCAATGCCTTACAAATAGCAATTAACTTGGATCAGTGAATTTTTATATACCAAACATTTATCTCTGGTATTTACATAAATATTTATTAATGTGAGTATTAAATACTAAGAATGGTATTTTAGCTTATGTGTACACAGTATGTGTTTGGTATTCATGTAGATAAAGAGTGACAAATATATTCACTTGTGTAAGACTCTCTCTCTCTCTCTCTCTCTCTCTCTCTCTCTCTCTCTCTCTCTCTCTCTCTCTCTCTCTCTCTCTCTCTCTCTCTCTCTCTCTCTCTCTCTCTCTCTCTCTGTGTGTGTGTGTGTGTGTGTGTGTGTTACCAAACACAAGTGTCTCTATTGTGTTTTTAGACGTGTTAATGACATATTGGTCCACATATTTAATTTATGGTGAATAAAATGATATTTTAAACTGTATATTTATGATTGATCTGTATTTATTTATGGACATTTACTTCGAACCCTCTATACCTCAAAAATAATGGGTTATAACTTAATAATCATATGGAAATATGATGTCACAACATATCTGGAAAAGTTAATAAAGGATATTTGTGTCTTAATGCTTGTTGTATAATGGCATAACTTTATGTATAATTATTTACTTGTGTATAGTGTGGAGTATGAAACATAATCATTCATTAATTTTTAATAACCTTAATATACTTAGTATATAATTTGGGGTATAAAACACATATTATAGGTGTAAAACTATAAATCTATGTATCAATGAATATGTAAAAAGAATATAGCTATACTTGAGTGAAAGGGTTTGTTGTTTTAACTATAGTTCCACGATGAGTGTAAACTATAAAACTATGCTTAATAGAGACTTATGCTTTATGTGTATAATAACACCATTGAAGAGGATCTTGATCGTATGTTTTTACTTAGATGGTTAATATGATCATATCCATTTGATGTGTAATAAAGATTATGAGATAATTGACACTTTTGAACTGTAGTTGTATATATTTATATTTTCAAACAACATTGCCACCTATAGAATCTTTGAGTGTTGGGAGAATATAACATATAAGAATTGGTCACAACAATCAAGATTTGTGAAAATGTGCCAAATAAGTCCTAGGATCCTAACCTATCATTTAGTGATAGATGCATATTTATAACTTGGCATGGATCTTCATTATCTAAAGATAAGTATGTGATTTGAGATCCTTGGTTAAAGTTAAAAATGCCTTTTGGGAGCTCTTGTTTTAAAGTATAAATGAATAGTGGTTTAGTATTTTCCTAGTATTGGAATAATCTACTCATGGTGCATAATATACAAGTGCTATTACATATGGATTATGCTTATAGTTAAATAGATAGCTTGAGTAAGTCATTAAGTTCTCAGAAACCAAAAACTATAACCCTTTGGAATAGTCTCCTAGAAAAATAGAATGAGATGTTTAAATGAAAGTTATAATGGTTTATGAGTTCTCTATTTCTCCATAAATTTTTGATTGGTTGTAATTTATATGTAGTCAATATTGAATACTTGTGTGTAATACATATTAAAATGAATGCTTGGTTATATCTAGCATATAATGGTGTATCGTGATGTATGCTTATAAGTTATGTTTCTTTGAATGTAAGTAATCAGTCTAAACTTAGGTATACTTGGGTAGTATAACCACATACTTGCTTTATTTTTATTATGTGTGTGTGTCGCTTAATTCTTGAAATCTTAAGTATGGATTATGTGTTACTATGTAGTTGGGAACCTATGATAGTTTGGTATATCATAGAGTACTATAGTATAAATGTATGTTATACCTAGATGGTGCATGTTGTAATTGTTATGCCCATACTCATATCTACATTTGATTAATTATATGTACGCATGTTGGATATTACTATGAATATTATGTTGTGAAAGTTATAAAGACTTTATGTATGCATGCATACAGCCTTGAAATTTTAATGAATGCTATAATAGTATATTATTGTGTTCTATGGAAATTGTAATTTGCTTTGTTATATCTAATTGCATGAATATAAGTTGTGTTTCCTTATAGTTATGACTACTTTATTATGATTGTTTATAGAAAACTAGTAGTTATGTCTTAGCATACTAGAGTATGGTAATATGGGTTATCATAAGGTATAGTATTTTTAGAAAATAATTGTGTTAGTGAAAATATATAGTTGAATATGTATTTACCTAAGTGGTATAAACCGTAGTCATTATTTATAGTATGAGATAGAAAATAATGTAAGATTTATTCATACTTTTGATTAAATAAATGTCTGCTTTGGTTACTCTTATGTTTAGCATGTTATATGATGTGTTCTCTAGTAGGATTTAAATTAAATGAATCTTTTGGTTAAATTGTATTTGAAAAATCTGAATTATTGATATAGAGTAAGGAGTGAGATAGACTTCATTGGCTTACTGGCATCATAATGCTAAATGAAGGTAGTCCAATCAAGTGGTGTGTATAAATTTGATTGATCTATAGATCATTATTATTTATTATTTTTAAAACTTTGGGCTAATGTTTAGTGAGACATTATCATTTCATGAGTATGATTTACATGTTTGTATGATATCTTGTAATAGAATGGTTTTTTATGATACACTACATGTTTATTTTATAAATCATATAGCATACAGGTACTTGCTTGTATTTTTTGATTCTTGTGCCATCACTATCTACTCATTCATGGAAGACCATTTCTTGATGGGAATTCATTTAGGGGATCATTGGTCCATGGTTGGTGTGGAAAAGTTCTCAAATGATTATCCCCCTCCCCATGGTAGTACTACTTATCAAGATGACACTTGAGGTTACCATAAATACTTGAGTTTGGGAACTATGTTCTAGGGAATCCATGCATCTATATGTACATTGTATTGTATTGTACTTATCATTGAATATTTTCATGAATATTTGTAATTACTTATTATTGTACTTTGATAGTAATGGCTATAGACTTGTGTCATTTATAGTTGAGTTAATGTGATTACTTTATATATTCACATTATGGCATGTATTCTATTAGAGGTACAATCACTAAGAGAGGGGTGAATCAGTGAGCCCAAATAGTTAAAATTAAATTATGATCTTTGTAAACACTTAATTAGTTATCACAAGCATTCATGAAGCATACACAACATTCATATCAATGAGCAATAGAGATAATGCAAGATCAATCACATAACACATGACATATGTGGGAAACCCTCTTGGGGGAGAAAACCCACTAGAACCTATAATTGGACTACTATCCTATAATCAAAAGATCCAATTTAGACAAGCTACAACTTATTAAGGAACTACAATCCCTATTTAGTGAGACTCCAATCCTACAAGGTGCTACCACACCTGTCTAGCTAAGTTGTAACAACAACCAGACCTTATAGCAAGTTTCACCTTGCAAGGAGGTTACGACCACCTTAGATGTTGAGCTACCAAAATAACACATATGAAACACTTCCACCTCTAAACTGATTTCAATCAACACCTAATGATGGACCTCATATTATCTCTCTTTACCTTTGCTCACACTCAATCTGGAAGAGCACTATTATGCCAACAAAAATATGATCAATACGTCATACAAATAGTCCTCAATCCATTTTTATATTCAACACATCATTAGTTCACTCTACCCCTCCACTCTATAAAACACACACAATCCTCTCTCCAATCACTCCCTAGTCTCTCATATAAAGCCTAGAACCCATCATCTTTGGTTCTACTTTTTATATAGTAATCTAGATTATTACTACATTGGTCTACCATTAGACATGCCTTATCCATTAAGGAATATCTCACATGAATATATGGCTCAATAAAATATTCATAGGTTATTCATAGCATATATGGGTCACCCTTAAGTAACTACACGTTTTAATAAGGCACTTGTATCCCTTATAGGTCTCATGTGAACCCATTCACTCCTTTAGCACTTCCATGAGCAAAAAAAGAACATAAGACCACTTTAAAATACATGATTCCACTCTTTATATCCCCTTTGACATCATCAAATTATCAAAATAAACTTAGTTCACTTTTGTGTATGCTCAAACAGCTCAAATAGAGACTTGGTGCACACAATAACCATGAACGAACACACAGTCAACTTATTAAGCATTGTTCATACTCAAGATAAATTGATCACACCTCTAAAATACACACAAAGTATCCTCATGGAGTCTACTATATGTTATAATAGCTAATACATCATGAGACATCGAAATATCATCAATATAAGCTTGAATATCCTTCTTGGGTCACTTTTAGAGGAAGCACAAACACATAGTCAACTTTTAGGCTCAATATCTTTGAATGTACTCACTTTTAGATATTTAAATCAATATAGCCAAATTCACCTTGGATTCCTCTACCACTTTGATTTTTACTGCATGATCAAATTCATCTTCTATAAAAATATATGGTCAAAATTGTTGGGATAAATAATCGGAAGCACACAATTGATTACCAAGCAACTTAATATGCGGAAATTAACCAAAATACACAAGTAAATAGAATTTAGAAATAACACATGATATGAGAGACAATATAAAACTTGTATTAAAACTCTTTCAGAAGGAAATACAACAAAGAAGGCTGCCACAGTTCTTCTTCCTTACACACCTCTAGGGATCCCACACATCTAGGGCATAAACAGTAAATCTTCCCTCAAAACTCTCTCCCTTAGGTCCCAACACCCAACTCAAACATAGAGTTGGTGTTCACCTTACAACTGTGCTCCACACACTCCACAAGTGCTCCATGCACTCCACAAGTACACAAATTTACTTCAAGTAGATCTCCCCTGAACCTGCAACAACCTGCACCTCAATAGACCTTACTTATGGAAGGATCTTCCTTGCCTTCCTCTTTGCTCTCTATGAGTACCCACTATACTCCAAGTATATCCCACCTAATTTTGCTCCCTGTTGTGTTGTTTTTCTATCTGATCTTGCACACCTACAAATCAATCTGGTTCTGCACACCTGTGAACCTTGACCTTGCACACACATATACCTACAAATCAATGATCTTACTTACCATGTAGATCTCCAATAGAATTCATGCTCACTTGATGACCAAGATCATACATACATGAAGAACCCTGCTGATTCTCCAATCCAGCACCCACACTTGGTACTGTGGCACTAGGAGGAACACACCATTGCTCTCTTCTCTCTGAAGGAGCTTATTTTCTCTCTTACTCTCTAGCACAAGTTTACAATACAACCAATGAGTCTCTTAAATAGATCTAATGCAAACAATAATTAGACACCTAATTAAAATAATTAGATCCATAACTTCTAGTCTAAAATTGGCTCTTGACATGAAAACACTTGGTTCGTTAGCTAACTGCCTATAACATACACAGTCTAAACCCCACAGGTGACCGACGTCGGTCCCTATTTGCCTGGGGGGTGCCAACATCGGCCGACTTCTGACTGACATTGATTGTCTTCCTGTTTGTACCCTATCGACATCAGTTGGCCTGACCAACGTCGGTGCTTGACACTCAACAACCTTCTCCAGCAACCTCCTCCATGTCTACATCAGTGAAGCTTTTAGCTCCACAACCTAACAATCTCCCACTTGGAGATAAATAGCTGCACTGTACCTATACTTGTACCCCATCTAATCTATTTCTTGGCTTGTATCCCTCTTCAAGATCAATCCTGAAGACAACCCACCACACAACCTATGGTGTACCTCCTATCATCTGAGTACCCTACCACATCCGAACCTATAAACCCCTGTAGTGAAGTCCTGACCTTGAATAGCATGAATCCCTACTGCTGGTCCCTCTCAAATAACTGAGAACCCACTTCTCTGAATTAGCTCCTAACTCTCTGACAACTCCCACTACTTGGGAAAACTTAGGCCTATACCAGACCTCATGTGATTTCAGACACTGAACTGTCCAACCCTTAGTGTGCTCCGGCTCTACATCCTGCGTAATGAACCTCGCCAACACCTAATTCACATTAGCTCCCACTAGAGACAAAATCAACCTGTGATCTCCCATGTCTCCCATGCCAAAGAATTTCACTGCTCCAAATTCTTCATAGCAAACCACTGAACTAATCTTACCCTTAACTTAGCAAAACCCTGTATGTACAAACCTGCTAGGAAACATACCATCCACATATAGTAACAGGATAATGTCATGACCATCATCCCCCTGGTAAGACAAACCACAGTAGTTACCCTGACATTGACTAAAGTCATGCTTTGTCATCCCACTGTCAAAACATGTACCACTATCCTGCAGCTTCCTCAAGACCATATGCCCTGGTCTTCCATCTCACGTGTCTGTTCTCTCTATTCTTCAACTAAGGTATCCATTTGTCTCTATGCTTTCATACTGGCTGGCAACCCTACCAAATCTCTGCTTGGTTCTGCAAACTATTCTTGCCATGCTCCCACTATTTCCTAGATCCTTCTTACTCTGCAGTCAGTAACTAGTATAAAGAAGAGGAACAAGGAATTTGAGGATTACTCACCACCTTCAGTCCTCCATATGGGCGTTTGAGACTCCTTGACAGCTTACTGTCCACCCAAAATCCATTACAGTGACCAACCTCGGTCACCACATAGTCTGCATCCAACTGACATCAGTTCCATGCGCCTGGCCTGACTACCAACCCTACCGACATCGGTGCCTCCTTCTACCGACATCGGTCTTACCTACTGCTGACATTAGTTTTACTGCTAATGCTGGTACCTATGTTTTCCTATGAGTGATGACTTTTTACCCGTGAGCTCCTTTGAATCAAAACCCATGTCCAAACTGCCCTGCCTAGAAGTATCCAGCCCCATCCACTAATCTCTATCCGCCATCTCCTCCATAAACACCAAGGCTTTCTAGTTCTTAAGCTTGTCAAATATATCTATCTTCTACTTAAGAACATGCATCTCCTTCTTGCTCATGTGACCAAGCCTATGAAGCCATGTCACCACAACAGAAGAAGAATCAGTAATATAAACAAGTAGATAAAGAGTACCTATTTTCTTACCACCAGTTAATTCAAGTGCATCCACTGTGAGAGTTCTTGAGCATCTCTCATCACCCAACCTTTATGAAGAAATTAGCCACATCTCCAAACTTGGGACTTGCATGACCTCCTTCAACACCCATGTGTTGGTCGCCTGCAATTTTAGCTTCACTTCCCCTTTGCCAATAATCTGACAAGGCTCACTAGCTCCTCTCCCTGGGGCTGCATGGAAAGAGGCAACATAATCTGTTATCCAAGATTCAACTTTATCTAAGAAACCTCCCAGAGCATCCTATGTAACAACCCCTGCAACATCTGCATCTTTAGTTCCTTCATGTTGATCTGCTACCAACCAAAAATATTCTTTTACTTGCTCTTTCTTTCCATAGGACCGTAAGTGACCATTTGTGCTTTTTAACTCCTCCATTCTTAGCTTACTTTGATCTGCCATTGCTCTACTCCCACTCGATCAAAAACCCCTGAGAGTGACCTGTAACCAAACACAAAACTTGCTCCCTACAACCTTAGCTCTGATACCACGTGTTGGGATAAATAACTGGAAGCACACAATTGATTACCAAGCAACTTAATATGTGGAAATTAACCAAAATACACAAGTAACTAGAATTCAGAAATAACACATGATATGAGAGAAAATACATAACTTGTATTAAAACTCTTTCAGAAGGAAATACAACAAAGAAGGCTGCCACAGTTCTTCTTCCTTACACACCTCTAGGGCTCCCACACCTCTAGGGCATAAATAGTAAATCTTCCTTTAAAGCTCTCTCCCTTAGGTCCCAACACCCAACTCAATCACAGAGTTGGTGTTCACCTTACACCTGTGCTCTACACACTCCACAAGTGCTCCACGCACTCCACAAGTACACAAATGTATGTCAAGTAGATCTCCCCTAAACCTGCAACAACCTACACCTCAATAGACCTTACTTATGGAAGGATCTTCCTTGCCTTCTTTGCTCTCTATGAGTACCCACTGTACTCCAAGTAGATCCCACCTGATTTTGCTCCCTATTATGTTTCTGTCCTATCTGATCTTGCACACCTGCAAATTAATCTGATTTTGCACACCTGTGAACCTTGACCTTGCACACACATATACCTGTAAATTAATGATCTTACTTACCATGTAGATCTCCAATAGAAGCCATGCTCACCTGATGACCAAGATCACACATACATGAAGAACCCTATTGTTCTCCAATCCAGCACCCACACTTGGTATTGTGGCACTAGGAGGAACACACCATTGCTCTCTTCTCTCTAAAGGAGCTTATTTGCTCTCTTACTCTCTAGCACAAGTTTACAATACAACCAATGAGTCTCTTAAATAGATCTCATGCAAACAATAATTAGACACCTAATTACAATAAATAGATCCACAGCTTCTAGTCTAAAATTGGCTCTTGACATGTAAACACTTGGTTTGTTAGCTAACTGCCCATAACATATGTAGTCTGAACCACACAGGTGACCGACGTCGGTCCTTGTCTACCTGGGGGGTGCCAACAGTGGCCGACTTCTGACCGACATCGATTGTCTTCCTGTCTGTACCCTGCCGACATTGGTTGGCCTGACCAACGTCGGTGCCTGACACTCAACAACCTTCTCCAGCAACCTCCTCCATGTCTACATCAGTGAAGCTTTTAGCTCCACAACCTAACAATCTCCTACTTGGAGATAAACAGTTACATTGTACCTGTACCTATACCCCATCTAATCTATTTCCTAACTTGTATCCCTCTTCAAGATCAATCCTGAAGACAACCCACCACACAACCTATGGTGTACCTCCTATCATCTGAGTACCCTGCCACATCCAAACCTATAAACCCCTGTAATGAAGTCCTGACCCTGAATAGCATGAATCCCTACTGCTGGTCCCTCTAAATACCTGAGAACCCACTTCTCTGAATTGGCTCCTAACTCTCTGACAACTCCCACTGCTTGGGAAAACTCAAGCCTATACCAGACCTCATGTGATTTCAGACACTGAACTGTCCAACCCTTAATGTGCTCTAGCTCTGCATCCTGTGTAATGAACCTCACCAACACCTGATTCACATCAGCTCCCACTAGAGACAAAATCAACCTGTGATCTCCCATGTCTCCCATGCCAAAGAATTTTGCTGCTCCAAATTCTTCATAGCAAACCATTGAACTAATCTTACCCTTAACTCAGCAAAACCCTGTATGTACAAACCTACTAGAAAACATACCATCCACATACAGTAACAGGATAATGTCATGACCATCATCCCCCTGGTAAGACAAACCACAGTAGTTACCTTGACATTGACTAAAGTCATGCTTTGTCATCCCACTGTCAAAACCTGTACCACCGTCCTGTAGCTTCCTCATGACCATATGCCCTGGTCTTCTATCTCACGTGTCCATTCTCTCTATTCTTCAACTAAGATATCCATTCATCTCTATGCTTTTATACCGGCTGGAAACCCTACCAAATCTTTGCTTGATTATGCAAATTATTCCTGTCATGCTCCCACTGTTTCCTGGATCCTTCCTACTCTACAGTCAACAACTAGTATAAAGAAGAGGAACAACAAATTTGAGGCTTACTCACCACCTTCAGTCCTCCATATGGGCATTTGAGACTTCTTGACAGCTTGCTATCTGCCCAAAATCTGTTACAGTGACCGACCTTGGTCACCACACAGTCTGCATCCAACCGACGTCAGTTCGATGCGCCTGTCCTGACTACCAACCTTACCAACGTCAGTGTCCTCCATCTACCAACATCAGTCCTCATGACCGACGTCGGTCTTACCTACTACCGACATTGGTTTTACTATCAATGCTAGTACCTATGTTTTGCTATGAGTGATGACTTTTTACGTGCAAGCTCTTTTGAATCAAAACCCATGTCCAAATTGCCCTGCCCAGAAGTATCCAGCCCCATCCACTGGTCTTTGTCCACCATCTCCTCCATAAACACCAAGGCTTTCTAGTTCTTAAGCCTATCAAATATATCTATCTTCTGCTTAAGAACATGCATCTCCTTCTTGCTCATGTGACCAAGCCTACGAAGCCACATCTCCACAACAGAAGAAGAATCAGTAATATAAACAAGTAGATAAAGAGTACCTATTTTCTTACCACCAGCTAATTCAAGTGCATCTGCTGTGAGAGTTCTTGAGCATCTCTCATCACCCAACCTTTCTGAAGAAATTAGCCACATCTCCAAACCTGGGACCTGCATGACCTCCTTTAACACCCATGTGTTGGTCGCCTGTGATTTTAGCTTCACTTCCCCTTTGCCAATAATCTGACAAGGCTCACCAGCTCCTCCCCCTAGGGCTGCATGGAAAGAGGCAACATAATATGTTATCCAAGATTCAACTTTATCCAATAAACCTCCTAGAGCATCCTATGCATCAACCCCTACAACATCTGCATCTTCAGTTCCTTCATGCTGATCTGTTACCAACCAACAATATTATTTTACATGCTCTTTCTTTTCATAGGACCGTAAGTGACCATTTGTGCTTTTCAACTCCTCCATTCTTAGCTTACTTTGATCTGCCATTGCTCTACTCCCACTCGATCAGAAACCCCTGAGAGTGACCTGTAACCAAACACAAAACTTGCTCTCTACAACCTTAGCTCTGATACCACGTGTTGGGATAAATAACTGGAAGCACACAATTGATTACCAAGCAACTTAATATGCATAAATTAACCAGAATACACAAGTAACTAGAATTCAGAAATAACACATGATATGAGAGACAATACATAACTTATATTAAAACTCTTTCAGAAGGAAATACAACAAAGAAGGCTGCCACAGTTCTTCTTCCTTACACACCTCTAGGGCTCCCACACCTCTAGGGTATAAATAGTAAATCTTCCCTCAAAGCTCTCTCCATTAGGTCCCAACACCCAACTCAATCACAGAGTTGGTGTTCACCTTACACCTGTGTTCCACGCACTCTACAAGTACACAAATGTACTTCAAGTAGATCTCCCCTAAACCTGCAACAACCTGCACCTCAATAGACCTTACTTATGGAAGGATCTTCCTTGCCTTCTTCTTTGCTCTCTATGAGTACCCACTGTACTCCAAGTAGATCCCACCTGATTCTACTCCCTGTTGTGTTGCTGTCCTATCTAATCTTGCACACCTGCAAATCAATCTAGTTTTGCACACCTGTGAACCTTGACCTTACACACACATATACCTACAAATCAATGATCTTACTTACCATGTAGATCTCTAATAGAAGCCATGCTCACCTGATGACCAAGATCATACATACATGAAGAACCCTACTGATTCTCCAATCCAGCACCCACACTTGGTACTGTGGCACTAGGAGGAACACACCATTGCTCTCTTCTCTCTGAAGGAGCTTATTTTCTCTCTTACTCTCTAGCACAAGTTTACAATACAACCAATGAGTCTCTTAAATAGATCTCATGCAAACAATAATTAGACACCTAATTAAAATAATTAGATCCGCAGCTTCTAGTCTAAAATTGGCTCTTGACATGTAAACACTTGGTTCGTTAGCTAATTACCCATAACATACACAGTCTGAACCACACAGGTGACCGACGTCGGTCCCTCTCTGCCTGGGGGGTGACGACGCTGGCTGACTTCTGACCAACGTCAGTTGTCTTCCTATATGTACCCTAGTTGGTCAGTTGTCTTCCTATATGTACCCTACCGACGTTGGTTGTCCTGACCGATGCCGATGCCTGACACTCAGCAACCTTCTCCAGCAACCTCCTCCATGTCTGCATCAGTGAAGCTTTTAGCTCCACAACCTAACAAAAATATATATCTCTAGTTTTTCATGTGTTTAATTCAAATATTTGAATATCAATGGTCACAATTAACCTTCGAACAAAATGCTTGAATCTCATGAACTCTCAGCTTAGGATGAATATTGCACCATCGATCTTGTCTATGATTTAGTGCATAGACCACCAAAGGTAAATGTTAAACATCTATCACTTTGATCTCATCTCATGCAATATAGGAAACTTAACTCAATGGGCCTTATTGATCTTTGTGGATCAATCAAGTCATTAACGATCAATCCCACCATTCGATTAACTATACAAATGCTTACTCGCCATTGGATCCTTATCCTATACTTTTGCTTAGTCATTAAACATCATGCACCTATCCTCATCTCATTTCTTCCTAATTCCTTAAATCAATGCACACCATTAATCTTGCTCAAGATTTAACACTTGAAAAAATGACTATGGGGACCCTTGTCAATAAGCTTGAGTAGCCATTTTTTATCCTTAATAACTTCTGTGCTTCAACATAGGATCTCAAATTTGCACCAGATGATCTCCTCACATAGGAGAATCCAACCATGTGACACACTACTACTTTAACCCTTATGCATGTGAGATATAATGCTATTAACATGTCTTCTCAAAATCTTCTATTACAGAGCCAACCATGTCTAAATCTACCTGAGAGGCCATTTTTGAACAAGCATAACTTTTGTTATGATTTAAAGGATGATCTCAAATTTAGTAAAAATCATCTATGATAAAAAATAAACCCATATGATTAGTTTTTCTTTAAACCTTCACATGTTTAAGATATAACACCATAAAAATGACCACTCAGTGCTTTCTGCCACACTACAAAATTGGCTATGGGAAAACACAGTCAAATTGCTTGTGATCCCAACTTTTCATATGCATATATTTTGATGCACTACATTATAAGATATAAAAATTAGTGAAAATAAACTATGTCCAAAAATAAACAAACCCATATGATCATTTTATCCTTGCACCTCCATGCATGTGAAGGTTGACCTCATCAACATCCTTACTTAGCTCTTTCTGGACATATTAATAATTTGGCCTAAGTATGGTAAAATAATGAATTCTGACTAAGAAGCCAACTTTGTACCTTCATATCTTTGACCATTATTTAATGCATGACTTTAGATCTAACATATAAAAACTAGGTACTAATTTTATCACAACCATATGACCCACTCCCCTTGACTCTTTTCCACGTGATAATGGTGATGTCATCAAACTGCCTACTCATATTTTCTACCACTTTACCCAAAGTGGCTAGATGACAACTATGATCAACCAGATGAATTTCATTTATGTACACAAGCTCTAAAATCATATATAACATATTAGGGACCTATTTCACATGCTCTAATCACCATACTCAACCTTGAACACATCTGATCAATCAAACTTTGATGATCAACTAAGCCACCTTTAAGCATATAAGAATAAGCACATTGTACTCTTTGTCATTATCACTTAGGCTATTAAATCACTTCATCCATTCACCATATCACCTTCATGACACCACCATGACATCATCATGATAACTCTCCAATAATCTCCCCCTTTTTCATTGATGTCAACAACCATAATATATAGCAATATATAGCTCACCTTCTCTCTCTTTAAAAACACTCCCATAACAGGAACTTTCTCCCCAAAAAGAACTTTCTCCCCCTTTGACATAATGATAAAGTGGGAACACAATGATATTTAGGACCTAAAAATACTATCAAATAATAAAGGACCATCTTATAAATATGATACAAACTCCCCCTTACTTTGAGCCTATTTCTACTTGTCTTAACAACCTCCTCTTACTCCATGCCAACACTCTCTTCAATCAAGCACTGCAACCAATGAATAAATAACACACAAAATAACTTAAATCTAATTTAACTCAACAATAAAAATTTGAGAGGGACTATCCCTAATAATTTTTAGCAATTTCACCTTCTGAGCATCTTCAGATCTCCACACACCATGAATAACCACCATGCAGGCTTACTAGCCTTCTTTCTTAAGCTACTTCCATGACCACCAACTCTTCATCTATAATATAAAAAATAAAAAAAATGCATTGAACCAACCTAATAACATACCTTTATATACTCATGCCTTGATCTTTTGGATAAACTGAGCAAAAAGCACTCTTCTTCAAACTAGGCCTATCTAGCCTCTTTGTAGCCCTACATTAAACTTATAGAGCCCACAATTTTTAGTGGACACATCTTCAAGACCTAAAACTTCATATCTATATCACTCTCATATACTCCCTCAAAAATAAAAATTTTCATTAACAAGCTCATCCTCTGCAACATACTTCCTTCACAAACCTACTAGCCAATTAACCTTCCATATTGACAAAAAGTTGAATAACTTGAGAGCCACAAACCTTCAATTCTCTGTGAAGATTTATTTGACCACCCATTTATCTCATTCAATAAATTAATAAGCCTTATACCTTAATTCATAAGTAAAACCACTTTTTTAGTATAGCCCAAAACCCTAGAATCTCAAAACAAGTAAGGTCAATAAACTTTCCTCTAGTCAATGCACATCTATGAAACTTTGTGTACACCTGGAGACACCCATCACACACTTATGGAATAAAAATTGATATTACATACCTTTTTTAACCCATACATCCTATAACCCATTTTAGTCCTGCTTGCCCTTAAACTAAAAGTAGATAAAACTGAGAGCACTCAAAAATCCTCAAATGGCACATACATACTTTTAGACCTCAAAAACACCTAGATCACACCAAAAATAAATGCCCAAACCTTTTTTGTCACCAAACACTTCTTGATATTGTCATCAATCTCATTAAGCCACCTCAAACCACCCAATCTGACTCTATACTTAGCTCCTTCACAAACCTCTGAAATAAGATCATGAACTTGTTGCTCCCCCTTAACCAAAGACCTTCTCTAATTAGTATTATCATCTTCAGCACATAAACTTTCTTCTCCAATGAAAGGAGTCTCTTAAGAAGCATAGATAGAGACACCTTCTACACCTTAATGCTCTAAAACAAACACAAATCCTCATCTTCCATTTCTTCCTTGCTCATATAATATTTTTAGTTCTTCTTCTTTGGCTTAGGAGAAATAACTTCTTCATTTACTAAAACATTCTCCTTTTCTTCTATGGTTAAATTGACAATATATGGAGAAAACATAGATTCATTACTTACTTTTTCATCTAAATAATCTTCCTTGTAGCTTGGAACCTCATCATATGGCATAGACAATTGATGTTCTTTACATGATACATACTCAACAATAGCAGGATGTTCACTTGGATCTATACATACCTTAGGACTAGCCTTAATCAGCACCTTAGTCTTCTCTTTGAGCTTGATCTCTTCATTCTCAACATGATTAGATAATGAGACCTCTTGGTACTCTTTAACTACTAAAGCATTCTCCACATTAACAAACAAATTACTTGGACCTACAGTCTCATCATGACTCACACTTTTCACCTTTGGCTTTAATGTGTTAACTTGCCTTCTTTCTTGAACTCTAGGAACCTGATGAAATCTACTATGTCTTATAGGCCTTTGCTTGTAAAACATGGAAATGTGGCCTCTTTATTCATAATTACAGCACACCATACCTTTTACAAGAAATGAATATTGCCTTACCTTATTTGGACCAAAAATTTATAGTGTTTCCTATGTCATGACAAATAAAACAACCTCCCCTTTTTGAAAAAGACTCACCTTGTCTAATCGTATCTGGATAATGATTTGTAAAGTGTCCAACATTAAGACAATTAAAGCAATTGATTTTTTTCACACCTTTTGACTAGTGACCCCCATCATAGTCCCATGAAAATTCATTCCTAATAGGTCTCTTGCAGTCTCTAGCTGAATGACCAAATTAATTACATGTATAACAATAACCACTGAATCTTGCATACCTCATTACATTTAGTTATTTTATATGATTTTTATGTACTCTACCAGTAAATTCATTCTTTGTCTAATGATTTGTTTTTATATTATGATTTTCTTGGTTCACATCAGTCTTCATCTTATCTTGAGTTATAGTTTTTTATTCTTCTTCATATCCAAGACCAGTTCTATCACTAGCATACTTTTGACCACTCAAAATGTTTTCTAGATCACATGACCTCTTTTAAAATCTCACAAATTTATTCACCTTACTATCTATCTTTTCTAGCTCAAATTTCAAAGATTCATTTTCAAAAAAATACCTTAAACATTCATCTTCTTTAACTTTTAGGCTTGTGGATAGAATTTCCAATTAATAGCTAAGATGCTTGATTATATCTTCATGATCTTTGAATTCTTCATTCAATTTTTCCTCATATACATTGAATTACTCCTCATAGTCATTGAGCTTATATTTCATCTTCTTATTGATCTTATTTTTAATATTCAATTTTTCAAGAGAATTTATCAAAATAGTCGCACATTCCACCTCATCTTCATCATCATATGAATCACTCCAAGTAGACTCCTTCTGATGTGAGAAACTTCCCTCCTCAGCCATGAATAGAGCTTCATCTTTAGTATGACCATCATCTTCATGATCATATTCTAAATCATTATCTTCACTCTCATCTAATTAGCTATAATCCTATTTGGTGTAAAGACTCTTCTTATTCTTGAAGTACTTCTTCTTGTCATTATACTTTCTGAAACCTTTCTTCATGTATATCTTCTTATCTTCATCTTGGCCCTCACCATGCTCTTCATCGTCATTCTTCTCATTCTTATGAGGGCACTTCTGAGCAAAATATCCTATCTCTCCATAGTTGAAACATTTGAAGGGTAGTTTACCCTTATACTTCCCTAAGCCAGT
This sequence comes from Torreya grandis, assembly GCA_037957365.1. Taxonomy (NCBI): domain Eukaryota; kingdom Viridiplantae; phylum Streptophyta; class Pinopsida; order Cupressales; family Taxaceae; genus Torreya; species Torreya grandis. Next base: position 2,647,334 of record JARHVA010002266.1, on the reverse strand, counting down.
GTTCAATTTCCTAGTAATCAAAGCAATTAGTTCATCATCATAAATATTAGATATGTCATGCTCTTTGGATTTCTTACCTTGAAACTTAATCTTAGGATTCATCTCTATCTTGAATTTTTCTTCCTTATTTAGTAATAAATCATCATTCTTCCTCATCTCATAGGCAGTAAGGGTGGCATGCAATTGATCCATATTCAACTAAGTAAGGTCATGACTCTCTTCTATAGTAGATACTTTTGGATCAAACTTGGGGGATAAAGACCTTAGTACCTTTTGAATAATAGTAGTCTCTTCAATATTCTCTCTAATACTTCTGATGATATTCACAATCTCATCAACTCTCTACAAAAAACATGCCCTAGTATCTTCTTCATTCATCCTGAGACTTCCAAATTTCCTTCTATGAGTCTATAACTTAGAAATCTTAACCTTTTAATCTCCTTCAAAAATAGTCTTAAATTTATCCCAAATTTTCTTGGTAGTTGTGCAATGAATTACTTTGGTGAACTTAATTTATTTAAGACCACAAGTGATGGAATTCATTGCCTTAGAGTTGTTCTCAAAAAGCTTATTATCTACAACACTAGATGGAGGAAAAGTAGGAGCAACATAACCATCTAAAACTAATTACCGTACATAGAAACCTAGGGACATAATGTAGGTCTTCATCCTAGCACTCCAAAAACCATAATTGGATACATTTAACATTGGTGTTTACTTAGTAGAGAAACCACCTTGCATATTCTAACTAGCCATTGTACCTTAGATAACCTTCAAGTTATCAATATTTTACCAAAGGACCTTGCTATGATACCAATTATTAGAGGTAGAATCACTGAGATGGGGGTGAATCTAATGCAAGAGCATCTACAATAGTTTCAAATTTTAGTGTGAAAATTCAAATTCTTGTTTTCCCTCCAAATTGTGTTTAAATTTCAAATTTTCACCTTGAGAGTAAATGTAATTATCAAAAGTAAAAAGTGAAAAGGTGAAAAGTAATGGTTACGCTGTTGAGGAAATCAGGGAGAAATGGTTGAAACTATTATTCAACCTTAGTATATTGTTAAAACTTACAAACAGTATTTTGTTTTGCCTTAAGCCCAAATTGGGCGTAGAAGTTAGAGGGGAGATTCTTGAAAAGAGAAAAAAAAAAGAGAATTAAAAAAAAGGAGAGAGGGATGAGAGGGGCATAGAAGAGAAGAAGGATAGAGAGGAAAGGTCCTCTCATTCAAGGAAGAAGATAGAATGAAGAAAAGAGAGGAGAAATAGTGAGGGAGGACCTCACTCAAGAGAAATTAAAGTTAAAGAGAAGGAGCAAAGAATGTGTGAAGGAGAAAACAAGGATTTGAAAGCCATGGAACATTGAAACTAGATCTGGTATTGAATTTTAAGTCTTCTAATTGATCTAATAAATAATGAATGCTTTGCTTCATATGATTATGTTATGGTCTCTTTTATGGAATTATGGTGACAGGCCTGTGTATGTGTGTGTGTATTATGATTCACTATAGAACATTGAGAAAGCTACATGTATATTGATTATTTTGTGTGTTGGAAACAAGTTAAAAACTAATATTCTATGACCAAGAGATCTTAAGAGCTTTGAATGCTATAAAAATCCTAAACAGGCCTAAACAGGGTATTCAAGCATCCAAACCTACAGCCCACTGTCCAAGGGAAAACCAACGTGTAAATGTTTGCATAAAGATTATAATGACGTGGAGATAAGTTTATAATTCAAGTATAAACCTAAATGAAGAATAAACAGGCTTAGAAACCCCTTTGATATCTCAAAACTCCAACAATTGACTCTCGGGCCTATGTATGACAGTGTACAGGAAAAGTTAAGAAACTTGTATGTTTTTGCATTGGGAATAGATTGATAAGTTCGTCTTTGATAGAGAATATAAATGGGGAAAAAAATTATGATATTGATATGATTATACATTACCTTGAAATCCTCATTGTGCTAAAGAAGAAAATCAAGAACCCTGTTGACTGTCATGCAAATACAGTCAAAGACAATTGAGATGTTAAGCATTGGAAAGCTTAGGAGGTTGTTATGAACTAGATGATGATTGGAGAAGGTGTAAGGCATCAAAAAAGACCCTATAAAATTAATTTTAACCCTTGAAATAGGGTAAAACACTCCCATCCAAAATTTATATGCTCTCGGCCTGTGACGGGCTTTAGAAAACCCTGAATTAGGGTCTGACCCTCAAAATGAGTTTAAATGCTTGAAAACTATTGAAAATTTGAAATATTACCCTTGATGATGTTAAAAAACTATTTTAAGTGGTTTCAAGGTGTCATAATATGGATAAATATGGAAAAAGTCAATTGTCAAGTGAATCTTAGGTGCATGTGAGATGAAGAGCATAGGCCAATATAGGAAAAGTGGATTTCTCCAAATAAGTGCACTAAAAAACACTTGATTAACCTGTAAGAAGGTAATGGGTATCTGGAATGATTATTTTTTTGATTATAAAGTTCATACTTTACTCTGGACAAGATGTTTTGCACAAAAGGAGGGCTAATTGGAATAGGGCCTAAAGAAGAAAGTACAATTCTGTACAAAGTAACCTCAGGAGATTTTCTAGTATGTTATAGAAGGGCTTAATGGGCATCTAAAAATGGTTTTACTTTCATAATTGAGCTAACATACAAGGATTTATGGTCAATAAATAGGGAAAATAGGGCTAAAGAATGATATCACAGCCTATAGGTCAAAGGAAGAGGTTTAAGTTTTTACTAAAGGAATGATTGATCTGAATAGGTCTGTATAAGCATGTTGAAATGTATGAAACCTCTATAATAATTTAGCCCACAAGGTGATGTTCCAAAGTAGTATAAGGATAGTTTCATCATTTGGTATCAGAGCTGGAAGCTCTTGGGAATTGATAATTTGTTGATGGTTATGATTTCTAATGAGTTGTTACAAGATTTGGAAAGAGGATCAATAGGACAAAGCACTTGAAGACCCTGGGGAGAAAATGTATGAGAAATATTTTCTATTTGAGTTAAGTTTATTGTGTTGAGAAGTAAAACAGGTGAAGAGGAAGGCAGTCAAGCTATTGAGGCTTAAGAGGAGAAGAAGCCAAGGAAGGCTTAGTAAAGAGCCAAGAGAAGCTCAACAGTAAGGGAGCAAGTGAATTCTCAAGAAGAAGATCTAAAGCAAGGTAAGCTTGGATCCGTGATTTGTGTTTGATGAAATGATGTATAAAGAGTTGTTGCAGGATTGAGAAAAGGATCAAAAGACTAGGATGCAAAAGGCCTAGGTGAGATCAAGGAGATTGTCAAAAGACCAGTCAAGGAGAAAGGCTTGGGTGAGACAAGGGATCAAGAGACCAAGGTGGAAAAGAATTGGGTGAAGATCTCAGAGATGGAATTATTGTTGAAGTCACTGCAATGCAGCAAGGTACATGAGGGCACCAAGAAGAAAGCAAGCATCAAAGGTATGGACAGTTTTGTAATTGATAAAGAAATTGCTAATTTGAAGAGAGAGTTAGCTAAGATTAAATATGAATATGAGTCTTGGATGCAGATGGATAAGAAAGCATGGGTGTGGCCAATGAGGAGGAGGTTGAAGTGGCCAATAGATCTCCTAAGGAAGAGGAGAAGAAGGCAAAATGAGATTGCCAAGAAGAGAGAAGCCCATAGAGGCTTGAAGAAGATAAGAAGGTTTCCAAGTGAGTAGCAAGAGGAAGAAGTTGTGAAGAATTTTATCATTGAGGAGGACAAGAGAAAAGAAGAAAGAAATGATGAAGTTCCAGGAAGAGCACTTGAGAAGATGAGAGTGTTGATGAAGAGAACACTCATAGGGACCTTGTGGTCTCTTGTTTTTATATCTAATGTTGTTTTTGAGTGGGTAATTGCAGGTATGAGCAGCCTTGTGAAGGTCAAGAGAAAGGCCATGAAGAATGAAGAGATTGGTGCAAGAGAAGACACCAAATGCACAAGTGAATGTGTAGGAAAGAAGATAAAGTTTGCTGCTGTTGATAAAGAAGAAGAGATGCATTGGTTAATGCATGAGGGAGGTGTTGAAGACCCCATACAAGAAAGGGGAGAGATGGAAGATGAAGATGAATTCCATGATGCCACGGGATATCAAGAAGAGGCAAGAGAATAGCCAAGCACAAAGGAAGAGAAAGATTGCTACATAGACCAAGCTACCAAAGAGGTAAGTGAAGTGCTAAAATCTGATTTTGATCATTATTGTAAGCATGAAGCTGCTAATGTACATATACAAGAGTTAAGGAAGATGATAGAGCCTTCAAAAAGAGAATTTAAGCATGGATATGTGATGCCTAAATGGCTTGTGAAGTCAAATGATAAGAAGAAGAATCAAGTGTGGGTGCCTAAGAAGGCAAAGAGAAAAGATGTGAGTGTTAAGACAGCAACACCAAGAAGTCAATGGAAGAGGATTGAAGGTAATTCAAGCAGCCAAGAGAATGAAGATGAGAAAGAAAACTTCTCAAAGAATAATGAGGTAGAGTATGAGGATGCAAAGATTAAAGGTATACAAATTGTTTTTAATGATGTTTTTGAATCCTTCAATGATATTTTCATGAGAAAAGAAAGATGGAAAGTGGTTGTGTGGACTAATATGTAGTAAGGAGAGAATTCCAAATGGATGGAGGATGAGGAAAGGAGAAAGCATGCAGCAGAACAAACAAGATGGCTTCAAAGAAACATTGAAGAGAGTAAGGAGACACGAGGTAATGGTGTTTCAATTGCTTTTGATAAGTGTACTAATGAAGAAGTTGGTTTATGTGAAGACAAGTTAAGAAAAGATGAGATAAGAGGTAAAGGGAAAGTAATCCTTGTGAGTGATCAGCCCAATTTTGATGAGGAGAATGGTGAGATAGATGAGATCTTACTAAAGGAAGAGTTGAAGATGTTGGAGGAGCTGTTTGGTAATTCAAATGAGATGAATGAAGGTACAAGCCATGGTGAAGACACCATTGGTAAGAGTGAAACAAGACAAGAGCAAAGCAAAGAGACAAGGGCATTTTTGGTCAAAGAACAATAATGTGAAGGCAGCCAAGAGGCTTCATGGCCTCAAATGTTTTCTACTAAGGTGGCTTTGAATGTTTTGTATGCAGGTATGAAGGTTGCTAAAGTAAATGACATACATGAGTCATTGGAGAAGCTCTTGAAACAAGAAGAACAACAAGAAGATCTAGAAGATATGTATGAAGATGAAGAAGCATGGAAGTGGGAGATGGCAGCTGAGAAAGAGATGAGGAGAAGAACATACCAAAAGAGGAAGAACAGCAAGATGAAGGACAAATACTATCAAAGACAAAGACAAGCATTGGTATTGGCAACAAGACCTTGGGATCCAGGCATAGAATGAAGACTAATGGATGCAGGAAGTATCTCATTTGAACTAAGGTTCAAATCTTTTCTAGAGGGAGAGTATGATGCAGGAACATCTACAATAGTTTCAAATTTTAGTGTGAAAATTCAAATTCTTGTTTTCCCTCCAAATTGTGTTTAAATTTCAAAATTTCACCTTGAGAGTAAATGTAATTATCAAAAGTAAAAAGTGAAAAGGTGAAAAGTAATGGTTAGACTATTGAGGAAATTAGGGAGAAATGGTTGAAACTATTTTCAACCTTAGTATATTGTTAAAACTTACAAACAGTATTTTGTTTTGCCTTAAGCCCAAATTGGGCGTATAAGTTAGAGGGGAGATTCTTGAAAAGAAAAAAAAAAGAGACTTCAAAAAAAGGAGAGAGGGATGAGAGGGGCGTAGAAGAGAAGAAGGATAGAGAGGAAAGGTCCTCTCATTCAAGGAAGAAGATAGAATGAAGAAAAGAGAGGAGAAATAGTGAGGGAGGACCTCACTCAAGAGAAATTAAAGTTAAAGAGAAGGAGAAAAGAATGTGTGAAGGAGAAAACAAGGCTTTGAAAGCCATGGAACATTTAAACTAGATCTGGTATTGAATTTTAAGTCTTATAATTGATCTAAGAAAGAATGAATGCTTTGCTTCATATGATTATGTTATGGTCTCTTTTATGGAATTCTGGTGACAGGCCTATGTATGTGTGTGTGTATGATGATTCACTATAGAACATTTAGAAAGCTACATGTAGATTGATTATTTTGTGTGTTGGGAACAAGTTAAAAACTAATATTCTATGACCAAGAGATCTTAAGAGCTTTGAATGCTAGAAAAAGCCTAAACAGGCCTAAACAGGGTATTCAAGCATCCAAACCTACAGCCCATTGTCCAAGGGAAAACCAACATGTAAATGTTTACATAAAGCTTATAATGACATGGAGATAAGTTTATAATGCAATTATAAACCTAAATGAATAATAAATATGCTTAGAAACCCCTTTGATATCTCAAAACTCCAACAGCTGACTCTCGGGCCTGTGTATGACAGTGTACAGGAAAAGTTAAGAAACTTGTATGTTTTTGCATTGGGAATAGATTGATAAGTTCATATTTTATAGAGAATATAAATGGGGAAATAATTTAGGATAAATATATGCTTATACATTACCTTGAAATCCTATTGATCATTGTGCTAAAGAAGAAAATCAAGAACCCTGTTGACTGTCATGCAAATACAGTCAAAGACAACTGAGATGTTAAGCATTGGAAAGCTTAGGAGGTTGTTATGAATTTTATGATGATTGGAGAAGGTGTAAGGCATAAAAACAGACCCTATACAATTTATTTGAACCCTTGAAATAGGGTTAAACACTCCCAGCCAAAATTTATATGCTCTCGGCCTGTGACAGGGTTTAGAAAACCCTGAATTAGGGTCTGACCCTAAAAATGAGTTTAAATGCTTGAAAACTCTTGAAACTTTGAAATATTACCCTTGATTATGTTAAAAAACTTTTTTAAGTGGTTTCAATGTGTCAAAATATGGATAAATATGGAAAAAGTCAATTGTCAAGTGAATCTTAGGTGCATGTGAGATGAAGAGCATAGGCCAATATAGGAAAAGTGGATTTCTCCAAATAATTGCACTAAAAAAAATTTGATTCACCTGTAAGAAGGTAATGGGTATCTTTAATGATGCTTTTTTTAATTAGAAATTTCGTACTTTACTCTGGACAAGATGTTTTGCACAAAAGTAGGGCTAATTAGAATAAGGCCTAAAGAAGAAAGTACAATTCCATACAAAGTAACCTCAAGATATTTTCCATTATTTTATATAAGGGCTTAATGGGCATCCATAAATGGTTTTACTTTCATAATTGAGCTAACCTACAAGGAGTTATGGTCAATAAACAGGGGAAATAGGGCTAAAGAATGATATCACAGCCTATAGGTCAAAGGAAGAGGTTTAAGTTTTTACTAAAGGAATGATTGATCTGAATAGGTCTGTATAATCATGTTGAAATTTATGAAACCTCTACAAGAATTTAGCCCACAAGGTGATGTTCCAAAGTAGTGTAAGGACAATTTCATCAGAATCAATGAGCCTAAATAATCCAACTTAAATTTTGATCTTTGAAAACACTTAATTAGTTACCCTAAGCATTCATGAAGCATACACAACATTCACATCAATGATAAAGAGAGATAATATAAGATCAATCACACAACACATGGCATACATGGGAAACCCTCTTGGGGGAGAAAACCCACTAGAACCTACAATTGGACTACTATCCTATAATAACAAGATCCAATTTAGACTAGATGAAACTGATCAAGGAGCTATAGTCCCTATGTAGTGAGACTCCAATCCCATAAGTTGTTGCCACACCTATCTACTTGAGCTACAACAATAACTAGACCTTTTAGCAAGTTTCACCTTATAATGAGGTTGCAACCACTTTAGATGCTAAACTACCACAACAACACCTATTAAACACTTCTACCTCTAAATTGATATCAATTAACACCTAATGATGGACCTCATATTACCTCTCTTCACCTTTTCCCATACTCAATTTGTAAGAGAACTATTCTTCCAATAGAATTATGACCAATAGGTCATACAACTAGTCCTCAATCCATTTTGATCTTCAACACATCCTCAAGGTACTCTACCCCTCCTTCACTCCATAAAACACACTCAAGCCTCTCTCCAATCACTCCTTAGTTTCTCATACAAAGTCTATATCCTATCATCTTTGGTTCCACTATTTATAGAGTAATCTAGATAAACACTACCTTGGTTGGAAATTAGACATGCCTTAGCCCTTAAGGAATCTCTCACATGAAGACACAGCTCAATACAATCTCCATAGGTTTTCCATAGCATCTATGGGTCACCCTTAAGGAAATATACCTTTTAATAAGGCCCTTATAGCCCTTATAGGTCTCATGTGAACCCATTCACTCCTTTATCACTCCCTTGTGAAAAAAAAGAACATAGGAGCACTTTCAAATACATGGGTCCACTCCTTATGTCCCCTTTGACATCATCAAATAATCACAGTCAAATTAGCTCACCTTTGTGTATGCTCAAACAACTCAAATAGATACTTGGTGCACATAGTCACTATGAATGAACACATGGTCAACTTCTTAATCATTTTTCATACTCAAGATATATTTATCACACCTCTAAAATAAATATAGAGCATCTTCATGGAGTATATAATATGTTATAATAGCTAATTCATTGTGAGACATTGAAACAACATCAATACAAAGTCAAATATCCTTCTCAGGTCATTTGTAGAATAAGCATGAACACATAGTCAACTTCTAGGCTCAATATATTTGACTGTACTCACTTCCAAATCTTCAAATCAACATAGCCATATGCACCTTGGAGTCCTCTACCACTTTGGATTTTACTACATGATCAAATTTATCTTCTATCGAAAGATATGGTCAAAATATAGAGCTCTAATTTTTCTTATGTTAAACTCAAATATTTTAATAGCAATGATCATAATTAACCTTTGAACACAATGCTCAAACCTCATAAACTCTCAGCTTAGGATCAATCTCGCACCATCAATCTTATCTAAGATTCAACACATAGACCACCAAAGCCAAATGTTAAACATCTATCACTTTGACCTCATATCATGTAATCTAGAAACTTTAACTCCATGTACTTCATCAATCTCTATAGATCAGTCAAGTCATTAACAATCAATGCTCACCATTTGATCAACTTTATGAATGTATGATCGTCATTGGATCCTTATCATATACCTTTGTTCAATCATTAAACATTATACACCTATCTCCATCTCGCTACTTCCTAAATCTTTAGCGCAATGTGCACCGTTGATCTTACTCAATCTCTAATACTTGAAAAAATGACTATGGGGACCCTATCAATAAGCCTGAGTAGCCATTTTTAATCCTTAATAACTTCTTCTATGATTTGATGTAGGATCTTAAATTTGAACCAAATGATCTCCTCACATACGATAATCCAACCATGTGACACATTACTCTTAGAACCCTCATATTTGTGAGATATAATTCCATTAACATGCCTTCTCAAAATCTTATATCATAGAACAAACCATGTCCAAATCCACCTGATAGGCTATTTTTGAACAAGCATAACTTTTGTTGTGCTTTAGTAGATGATATCAAATTTAGAAAAAATCATCTATGCTCAAAACTAAACAAACCCATATGATTATTTTTTATTTAAACCTTCACATGTGCAAGATATAACACCATCAAAATGCTCACTCTACTCTTTCTACCACACTAAAAAATTGGTTAAGTATGGGAAAACATAGTCAAACTGCCTAGGAGCCCAACTTTGCATGTGCATATCTTTTAACATGCTATATCACATGATTTATAAATTAGTTAAAATAAATTAGGTCCAAAAATAAACAAACCCATATGATCATTTTATCTTCTCACCTCCATGCATGTGAATGCTAACCTCATCAACATGCTTACTTATCTCTTTTTGGCCATATTGTAAATTTAGCTATGGGAAAATAATGAATTATAACTGAGAATCCAACATTGTACCCTTATATATTTAACCACACTTTGTTGCATGACTTGAGATCTATCAAATAACAATAAGGGACTAATGTGATCATAACCATATGATCCACTCCCATTGACTCCTTCCTATGTGGCAATAGTGATGTCATCAAACTACTTACTCATATTTTTTTCCATTGGACTCGAATTGTCTAGATGAAAACTATGATCAACCAGATGAATTCCACTTATTCACATAAGATCTAAAAGCATAAATAACATCTTAGGGACCTCTTGTGCATGATCTAATCACCATACTCAACCTTGAACACATCTAATCAGTCAAACTCTGATGATTAACTAAGCCACCTTCAAGCATACAAGAATAAGCACATCGCACACATTATCATTATCACTTAGGCTATCAAAGTACTTCATCCACTCATTAGATCATCTTCGTGACACCATCATGACAACTCTCCAACATACGCTTATTATATTAGAGATCGGTGATATGTGATGTATTAGGCGTGTTGCTTTTAACATACCTTTGAGCATTTCTTATGGTCTCTATAGATTCCTGTGGTGTAATCTATTTTTGGTATATGTGTTTAATAAAAAAAATCATGTATTTCTCTATCTAACCCAATAAGGTTGTTATAGAATGGATTATATTGTCATGAAGTTGGAAAGGACTACACTTTTTAATGAACTCAATAGCATCCTTTTTTAGAGTAGACTAAAAGTATCCCATACATAATTATTTTTATGTTGTATTATATCTACTATAGTGACCACTATAAATTCCCCCATGTGTTTATTCAAGGAGATGAGGGACCTCTTCTTTCATTACATAGCATACTAGGGTACCTTCAACATTGAGATAATAAAGGGTGTTATATCGAAAGACATATTTGAAGGCTTATTTTTGAATTCTAGTCTTTTTGTGAGAATCTATGTTTGGAGGATAAGTTTTACTCTCAAAGAATTGGATAATGTATTTATACCATGGGCTCTGTCAAATGGTGATAGCCTCAATATGACATATGAGTGACTCTTTTAGTTGGATAGAAGATAGGGATTTTCTTATTTGAAAAATAAATTGAGAAACATTGATAACTTGATGCGGATGAAATAAGGATGTTGAAGAAGCAAAAGAGTCAACGATAGAGTCTTGATCTCTTCGAATGAGATTGATGGTAAAATAATTGAATTATTTGGTAAGGTTAGTGGCCAATTGATGATAAGCGATAAGATTTTTTCTTTTACATTGATAATCATCATGAACCTGATGGAAAATGAGTTGGGAGTCACCTAAAGTATGCAAATATGTAATATCTAAGTCAAGTGCCACTCTCATGCCAAATATTAATGCTTCACATTTTTCCATGTTATTAATGACATCAAAGGTAAGATATAATGCCAAAGGGATAATTTTACCATGAGTATTAGTGATAATAAAACCTACACTAGCTCTTTGAAGACATTTTGTACCATTAAAATGTAGGGTGTAGGTATCTTCATACAAATCTATGTTGATTTCAGTAAGTTTTTCAATTATTAATTTGGATTTAGTAGTATTAGGAATGACGTAGGAATCTTATTGATTACTTGCTTCTAAATCAATAGTGAAGTTATGAAATTAATCTTTAAGATAGATGGCTTGAGTGAGACATTCAATATAGAGGATGTTATCATCAGGGAGACTATCTTGAATATGATTGCTAGTGAGTATGGGTGCCACAATGAGTTGGTTGGCATGGAATTTCCCTTTGACAAATTTTTGTATGATGATGTAGAGGTGAAATTCCATTAAAACAACCATCCACTTGCCAATTATATCTCTAGGTAAAAAGGATTTGGATAAAAAGTGATGAAGTAGGTCAGAATTAACTGTGACATAAGTTGTTTGATAGAGCATTTAGTGATGAAACTTTTCAGCTATAAAATATATAGTAAGGAAATCACATTCAACTTTTTTATAACATTTTTTTTAATAGATGAAGCCTCTACTAATATAGTAGATAGCATACTCTCTTCTAGTATCATCTTGTTGGGAAAGCATTACTCTGACTGATATAGGTGTAGAAGAAATGTACAAAATTAAAGGATGTTCATTAAAAGGTAGACAAAGGGTGGGAAAATGGAATAATGATTCTTTCATGTTCTCAAATGCCTTCTAAAAAGGATCGGTCCATTCTAAAGCATTACCTTTCTTAAAAATGGAATTAATAGAATAAATGTGATCAGCCATTTCAAAGATGAATTGTTTGATTTCCCCAATCTTTCCAAGTTAAGTATGAATGTCTAAAATGGAAGAGGAATAGGCATGTTGATTATAACATTGATCTTAGTGTGATTGACATCAATAATATGAAGAGAGACTAAGAACAATAGTGATTTACTAGATGTAACACCAAAAACACATTTTTAGGGGTTAAGTCTAACTTTATATTTGATGAGTCGATCAAAGATGATGGCAAGATTAGAAAGATGATTTTTTTAGCTTTTAGATTTGTAATGAGATCATCCATATAATTTTCCAGAAAATCATGGATAAGTTCATGAAAAATGTGGGTCATATCCTATTGATAGGTAGTGCCAACATTTTTAAGGCCCAAAGGCAGTTAACATGTAATTGGTGCCCCATTTTATGGTGAAAGTTGTATTGTGTTGGTCTTCAGGGGTGATATGAATTTGATTATAGCCCAAAAATCATCCATGATGGATAAAATTTTATATCTAATAGTATAATAGATGATGGAATCTATCTAAGGTAATGGAAAATTATTTTTAGGACAAGTGATATTAACATTACGAAATTTGATGCAAATGTGAATAACCATAGTAACTTTTTTATGAATGAGAATAATTTTTGACACCCATTCAGAATATTCCACAAGTTTGATAAAATTGGAATATAAAATTTTGATGATTTCTTTATGGCATAGGGTGGAAACTTTGGGAGGAAATTTTTATTATTTTTACTGATCAAGTTTGGCATCAAGATATGTAATGATGTTGTGCACCATGATAATAGGATCAATGTCAAGCATGTCCTCATATGATGAAGCAAAAGTATCATGATATTTATCAAATAATAGAATAAATTTATCATGTTTAGTTGGTGTGATTTATCTAAAAATGGTGATAGGTTAAGGACATGAGGGTGTGCCAAATTTGATTCTTATAATTTCCTTAATAAACATAGCATTTACATATTTAAAATGATATGGTGTGTTGGGAAGAGAGGAAATGGGATTGGTTTTAGGATCTATGTTAGTAATGAAGCTGTTAAAATGAGGGGCCTTTTGCTTAAAATTCCCAAGTTTGAGGTGTTGTTGATGAAATTGAGTTTTCATGCATGGAGTAATGCAAGGATGGATTCCTTGATAGGTAACATAGGTAGAGGTCAATAATATTCCACATCAAATTCAATATTAATGATTTTTTTACCATGGCGATCATATTCAAAATGTATTTGATGTACATATGTGGATTTGACATCAAGAGTGATCTTGAGAGTAGGTGGAACTATAGAGGAATGTTGATCAAATTTAATTGGTTTCTCTTTAGAATCCTTTATGAGGAGAGGATTAGGTAGAATAATTAGTAGGAAAGGAGGTGTATAAGATTTTAAAATTTATAAATGTGTGAGAGATAATATTTCTTCAACCACCCAAGGAGTATCAAGAAGTGGAGAATTAACTAAAGGTGCATGATCTTCAAGTTATAACTTAAAATCTATAAAAAGGGTATGAACATCATGATTAAAATCATGTATTTGGGATAAGTTTTTTAATGTTGAACATCCAAATCTCTTGATTGAGCTTGGGCCATAATGTAGTTATCATTATAGGTTAGAGAAATATTACATGCTTCTGACTCAAAAGGAACTTTGGAAGGTGAGATGCCTAGATCACTAAATTTATGTGATAACATAATTAAAGGGTCTTAAAATATTTTAGCCACTCCATAGTCATTACACATGAAATCATATTCTATATATGATACTTCATGTGCATTACATGGAGGAGGGAAATTGATGATCTCATCAATAAGAGGGATGGTATAATCATGAGGTAATAAGGAAGGAGGAAGCCACTCTAAAATGTAAGGAGATAGCTTGTTATTATTTCAAGTTTTTTTCAAATAATTTGGTTCATCATCATCAAAATCGGTAAGAACAACTTGAAAATTAAGTTTTATATTGATGAATTCAGGTAAAGGTGCACTATTAATTCTTGGTATATTAGGAATCTGATATTGAGATTTAGGATTGGGTAGTTGAATACTCCATGGGTAAGGATCAGCTTCATGTTTATACGATTTGCCATTATGAATTAACTTGATACATTGGATTCTAGAAGAGGTAATAACATATCCATGGACATCCTAGGAGTATATTATAAGATAATGGTAAATAGAGGACCATAAGCTTAGTGTGTATAGTTTTGGGTTCAATATTAAGAGGGATCCAAATACAACCAAGTGGATTTTGATTAGTCTTGTTGAATCCATGACATTTTAAAACAAAATTCTTGATATGATCTTTGTTATATCCAAGTTATTTAATGAGCCAAAGATAGGTCACATTAATTCTTGACCCTTTATCTACTAATACTTTGTGAATGAGGGTGGTATTAATGGCTATTTTGATAAAGAGAGGTGGATCATCAGCTTGGAAGATAATTTCATCATTGATCATGTCTTCTTCAAGGAACTCTATGGAAGGTTTTGAGTACGGACAAATAGATTCAATGGTATGAACTTTTGTTGGTTGAGGTTTGTGAGAAGGTGGTTCCTCTTCTAAGAGAGATGGTTCTTCAATTTCTTCAATTTATGATGATAAGGAGAGGTATGAACTAACTCCATGAGAGGAATTTTAATAACTCCATGAAAGGAATTTTAAAAGGCATAGATTTCATTTCTTCTAAGAAGTTCCAATGAGTTTTGGAAGAGGAAGAACCAACACGTAGCTTGGAGGGTAAAATATGTTTAGGAGGAAGAGAAGTGGTTTGAGTTTTGGATTGAGGAGGTGGTTCCTCATTGGTTTCTAATGGTATATTATTAGTATTGGTATCTTTGAGAATTTACTCTTCTAGTGATGGTTTCTTTTGTTTTCTAATGGGATCTTTGTGTGTTGGTTTACATTGATAATTGACCTTAGTTGCATTCATGTATTGGGAATTGGTATAATATTTATCATAGTCGGTGTCAATCACAAAAATATCCCTATTTGATTGTTGAGGATTAGATGTAGAGAAATATTTTTTATTTTTAGAGGAAGAAGATTTAGAAGCTTGTTTATTTTGGGAGGCATTAACATAATCTTGATGATGGATTTTTATCATGGCATCATTATTGAATGATTCACCTAGCATAAAAGAAATTAAAAAATTTGTAAGCCCCCGACATGTTTTTTAAGAATGACCTATATTGGTATAAAACCAACAAAATTGATTAGGATCACACCATTTAGGGGGATTATTAGGATACGATAATGGTTTATAATGTGCTAAAAGTTGTTTCAATTATTACATAATTAATGGTGCATGGGATAATTGGGGATTTTTTGTTTTAGCTACTCCTAATTTGGGTTGAGGAGGATTGTTAGTTATCATATTGGTTAAATGTTGGAAAGGTCCCTTGATGATTTTAGTGTTAGGTTCAAATTATTTCATTAGGAAGTCTTGATGTTTATCTTGATCAAGAGAATCATTTAATGTTTATAGAGAAAAAGTTTGAACCTTCTATTAGAGTGAAGGTGTTAATGTCATTATAAAATATTTATCATCAGTCATGTTGTGATCAGCCTTATGAGCCAAATATTTCCATCATTTGATAAAATCATGAGTTGATTTGGTAGGATATTACTTAGTATTGATGAAATTACTAAGACGGTTTTTGGAAAGATCATTACATTAGAATTATTTAATTAGAGGATTGACTTAATACTTGAGTTTACATATAGAATGTTGGGAAAGTTGGTTATACCATTCTAATACATCACTAGTGAAGGTTTTAACTAAAACTTTAGTTATGGCCAAAGTAATAGTTTGGATCCACTCTTTATAAAGATTAATGAATGCCTTAAGAAAAGGTGTAGGGTCTTTAGTCCCATCATATTTAATAGTTGGAGATATATTACCAATATCAGTGTATATAAGGACTATTTCAAATAATTTGGAATTATACCTGCTAAAGTGGAGTGAAGAAAATTTTCTCCAAAATTTTTTTTTTTAAATCCAAATAAATTACACTATTTTAAACCATTTGGGCATAGATCATTGCAAATGAATTGGAATATTTTGAATAATTTGGACTTATACCCACTAAAATGGAGTGGAGAAAATTTTCTCCACAAATAAATTTTCTATATTCCAAACAAGTTGGAGTGTTTCAAACCTATTAGAAATAGATCATTTCAAATAAATTGGGCTATTTTGAATAATATGGACTTATACCCACAATATTGGAGCGGAGAGAATTCTCTCCAAAAATAAATTTATTATATTTGAAATAAATTGGACTATTTTAGAGCATTTGGGCATATATCATTTTGAATAAATTAGGCTATTTTGAATAATTTCGGCTTATACCTATAAAGTGAAGCAAAGAAGATTTTCTCCAAAAATTAATTTTGTATTATTCCAAATAAATTGGATTGTTTCAAACCATTTGAGAATAGATCATTTCAATTAAATTGTGATATTTTAAATAATTTGAACTTATACTCACTAAAGTGGAGTGGAGAATATTTTATCCATAAATATGCTTTATATATTTCAAATAAATTGAATTATTTCAAACCATTTGGGAACAAATAATTTTGAATAGATTGGATTGTTTTGAACTGTGGCACCCTTCTAGACATTTAGACTGATCATTGATACTTTGAAGTAGCTTTTTTTATTAGGACACATGGCATCATTTTACTATAAAAATTATGGATGAAAACATAATAAGCAATTAGTTAATCTACGTAATAAAATATCTAATGAGAATTGTTTGTTTTTCATTGGGAAGATCTTCATGACCAAGTGTCAATATACTAATGGATCAACTTGAGAAATTTTAAGATAAACTGATGGAGTATCCACTTGAAAGGGGATTATATTTTAAAATTGAACCTAATTCAATACTTTCAAAGAATATTCAACTATAAATCAAATTGCACTTAATCAGATTAGAGTAATTCTAAACTAGAATCGATTAATTTGAAATTAATTGAACTATATTTGAAATAATTTAAAATTGATTTGTATGAAATTGATGATAATTTTTATTACTATAATTATAGTTTTTAATCAATAAATGCACTTGAAAGAATCATAATATGGTGAAGTTACATCTTTCTAAACATGAGTTCACAACTACTGGCATGGATTTTTTGCTTTCTCCCAAGAATGTGATGATAGACATAATTTTGATTATCTAATACTTTTCATCTTTCTAACTTCCATTTCCAATATATCTACTTTATTTAACATAACTCATTTTCAATTTTTAATTTGTAACACAATTCTAAAAAGTACAATCAATGAACAACGTATTAGAAATTAAAAAATCATCTCCAAATGTCCCTTTAAAAAAAATTCATCCAATTTATTTATGTTTATATTGAATGGTTTAGAATATATTTTCCCCAAACAAACATAAAATTTAAACTTGTGTAACCCATGGCTTGAATGAGTATCCTCAAATGATTATCCTCTATCATTGACCAAATGTCAATGTGAGAAAAAGACTGTAGTGCCACCTTCAAAATTTCTTCAGAATGATCTTGAATGTAGTATGACATATTTTATATTTTATAATCTTCTTTCTTTTTTCCATATCATTCATTTGCATATCTTTTATTTTGTGCACAACAAATAACAAGTCATCCAACCCCAAAATCAATAGTTTTTTAGAAGTCAGTTTTGGGTCCTCCTTTGAAATGTCTGCAATTTATTAAAAAAGAAATGAATCATTTATTAAAAATATCATATTATAAGAAATATAACATGGAAATTTTTTAAGAAAATGTTTTGCATGTTACTAGATTGGTTGTTGATATGCTTTTGATTTGCATTTCTTATTGTAACATATAAACATAATACATTTCATTTGATGCATTTTTGTTTTGCATTTCCTTAAATCTTATAAAGATTCATATAAACATATATAAAAATAAATACATGCTCATGCATATTATAGATATACTCATTATACATGGATGTATCATTTCTATTACCAATTTTGTAACATACATATACATATAAATGTTCATATTGAATCCATATAACTTGACCATAACTTTATCATATTTTGAAACAATCTCATTTTGC
Source organism: Torreya grandis (assembly GCA_037957365.1). Classification (NCBI taxonomy): domain Eukaryota; kingdom Viridiplantae; phylum Streptophyta; class Pinopsida; order Cupressales; family Taxaceae; genus Torreya; species Torreya grandis. The sequence continues at coordinate 2,629,105 of JARHVA010002266.1, read as the reverse complement.
CATAACTCATTTCTCATAGACATTGATATGAATTTAACATTGATCAACCAATATCTATATTCTTATAGTAATGAAAGTATCAATTATTATTATGCATACCAATACATGTTTATATGTTTATACAGCCCATCATAACAAACAAAAAAGGATTTACACTTCTAAGCTGAAGTTCACTATCACTAATTTCAAATGAATATAGACCTTAATAGTTGAACCCCCTTCATATACTTCCAATAAAACACATCAAATTAAAAAAAATTGAATCAATAGCAATATAATTATTTCTAGCACATTATACTTTATTGTTTTTTAATTGATAAATCAACCAATATCTATATTCTTATAGTAATGAAAGTATCAATTATTATTATGCATACCAATACATGTTTATATGTTTATACAGCCCATCATAGCAAACAAAAAAGGATTTGCACTTCTAAGCTGAAGTTCACTATCACTAATTTCAAATGAATATAGACCTTAATAGTTGAACCCCCTTCATATACTTCCAATAAAACACATCAAATTAAAAAAAATTGAATCAATAGCAATATAATTATTTCTAGCACATTATACTTTATTGTTTTTTAATTGATAAATCAACCAATATCTATATTGTTATAGTAATGAAAGTATCAATTATTATTATGCATACCAATACATGTTTATATGTTTATACAGCCCATCATAGCAAACAAAAAAGGATTTACACTTCTAAGCTGAAGTTCACTATCACTAATTTCAAATGAATATAGACCTTAATAGTTGAACCCCCTTCATATACTTCCAATAAAACACATCAAATTAAAAAAAATTGAATCAATAGCAATATAATTATTTCTAGCACATTATACTTTATTGTTTTTTAATTGATAAAGAACGCATGGATACTCTGCATCAAAATTTATTGTATTGAAGACATAATATAACACATATTGTGTTATTTTAATATGGGTAAATTAAACATGTAAACTGTAATGGGTAAATACAACCACATTCAATTCTACATAATAATAAAATGAACCCACACTTCTAAATCATAAGTTGATGCAAGTCTATATTTTATTATCTTCAATAATCTCTTGTCCATGAAAAAAAAATCAATTGTAATTTGTTTAAATAAATAAAGATAATTAATATATTCTAGACTTGTATGAAATTATATAATTACATATTTATTGAAAGGGGTTTTCACCTTTTTTTGCCTTTTTGTAGTTTGTATGGGTGCACTCTTTCATTGAACCTTTGGTTATTTATTCCCTGCAAGGTATTATATTATATAGTAAAAAAAAAATCTTTTCATTAGTTGATTTGATATTTTTATTTTAAAAATATGTCTTGTTTTAGAGTTTTACCTTGTGTTGCTTTCATGGAGGCAACCTATAGATCTGTGTCATGGGTTGTTGTGTTGGAGACACAAAGTTCTAGAGCTATGTTGTGAACTTTTTAATTGAGACATAAATAGATGAAGAAAATATTTTGTCAGTATTATAAATAGTTAATAAATAAAAAATTATATAATTGAAAAAAATATGCATGATCTTATCTTATTTTCTTGAACTGGTAATGTGTCATGTTCATTGATATGATTTTCCATTTTTATTATTTCTTCACTTGCATGCAATGCCATTAGTGATACACACCAAAATATTTCTAAGCTATTAGGTTTGAAAAATAAAGCATACACACTGAAATATTGTTAAGATGTTGTATTTAGAAAATGAAGCATGATTATAAAATAAATTAAAAATGTTATGCAATTGGTACTGATCAAAGTGGTTTTTCTTGTATTGGTTGCTCTAAATTTGTCAAATAATTTTGAAATTGAACATTAAAAATTGTTTATTCTTCATTTTTTGTAATTCAAGATAAATTTCTTTACAATTTTTTACAAGCCTACACCAATCCAACTCCTATAAATACCCCTAGCACATCACATGTATCTAAATTATTGAAAATAGAGATAAGTCTCTCCCAAAATCAGTTATCTAGTTTATTTTTCAATGGTCTTCCTATTTGTGTGAACCAATCATTTGAAATATTGGTATGTCTTTGTATATGTCAAAACCTTCCTCTAATTTACTTTGTTGTGAATGAAAGATGAAATTTTGAATCTAAAAATTAGTGGAATCTTGACAAAAAAATTGATACCTATATTATGATTCCAATTGAATCCATCACTATCTGGACCCCATAGTATGACACTCATTTCTTACATGGAATGGAAATCACCAACACAGATTTTTGAGAGAGGTCTAAATGCTAGAAGAATGTTATAGTTTGTGGATGATGAATACATTGAAGGCCCAGAAATAAATGTATCAATAAATACCTTAAGAAATAGGCAAAGATGTTCTTCCTTAAAAACATCAATGAGATTCAAAAGATGAATAATTATCAAATCAGCATTCAGACCAAGAATAAACATTTCACTAAAATATTTTAAAATGGATGGCCAAAAACATAGGGGTCCATAATGGTAGTTGAACGTTTATGTATCTATCCTAGGAAGTTGACCATCATTATGTAGATATTTTTTCAATATGTTTAATGAATCTTGAGATAATGCTTCCCAACCTTTTTTATTTTTTGAAATACCTTCATTCAAGACACACAAATCATCAAACCTTTTCACAAAAACTGTATAATGCTCCATTGCATCTTCAAGTGTGATTATTTTGTCTAGTAGTAGTGTCAAATCATGGTTGTTGAAATAATGTGCAATTTTTGATAATATGTTACTTTCTAGCTTCACCTTTTTGCACCAAGTATCCATGTTGTTGTGCATAGTGATTTTCAAGAAGGAAATAGACCTTTTTTCCAATAAATCTACTAGTTCTATTTTTTGTTTGTCTAAAAGCCCTTGAATATTTCTAATTACTATTATACCAATCAGATTTATATCTTGTTTATCTGAACTAGGTAAAGTACCACTTTTCAAATGTGTTGTTTCATGAAAAGAAGGTATTTTCTCTCCTGTAGTTATTGTGCTGAACAGTTCATTTATGTGAACAAGTGTCTATCTTGTTCATGTATTTCTTCCTTCTTTTCCCTATTTCAAGATTCTTCCAACCTCTCAGTTGGATAAGGTTATGTTTAGATCAAACTCTTTATACAAATGAAGCCTTATAAATTATTTCATTGGCTTCATTATACTGGTTACATATTTTGTACACAATATAAAATGAAGTATAAGTTTTAAAAAATCGTTCCCTTCTAATAGAACATTTATTTCTCAATGATAGTGAATTATATTCCTCCTCTGAAATAATTCTCTATTGTGTTGTAATTGTGTGTTGGCCATCTATAATTTTGAACCTTATGTATTTTTTTCTCCGTCATATCTTTTAGGACTTCCTTTGATTTGATAATACATTGAGGGTTGTTTGGATCAAAAGAAATCAACAAGATAGCCTTCATTGGAACATCATTATGTTTTAAAAATGAATCAATTATATCATTCATCCCTCTTTCATTCAGATTTATTATTTTGATATTAGCATCCTCTAATTCAAAGAGATATATAGGAATGTTCAAGGTGTAATTGCTAAAGGAAATATACCATGTAAGGAATTCGTTGTGTGTCTGATCAGAACTTTGTGTCAACAAAATTATTCCAACCTTTTGTTCAATATTATTTTTATCCACTCATGTGAGTACTTGTATGGCCTCTTTCAAATTTGAATATAAATATGTTTACCTTTCTTGTCTTATTTTCTTTAATTTTTTCCTATCATGATTGTAGGGTATCTTAAATACATGTTTAGATGGTGGCAAGTAGAAGAAGTTGTTTTCCCTTATTCATATTTTTCTTTCAACATATTTTGTATTCTAATGACCAAATTATCTATGTCTATCAACATAGACATTTCAAGGTTGTCATAGTTATTCAAATGAAACCCAAATGTTTCACAAGAAAGAGAAAAATATTTTTTTGTCAATTCCATTTTACTGGGTGTAAATTTATTAAAATTAGTTGTAGCTCAATGGAGAATTCTCTCTTCTCCATTCCATACTTCTAGTTAGAATTGAATGGCATATTCAATTTCATCCTTATCAGAAGCAAGGATTATTCCAACTAAAGAATATTCTTTTCCCCATGTAGTGTTAAACAAGTATATATTTACATGCATGTTTGGTGGACTAAACAACTCAAAATACCAATCAACAAGAGGAATTTTATCACCACCATAAAATGGAAGGTGTTGATTTGGATTTAACTTTAGTTTTGGTCGTTAAAACTGTACTATATCCAAATTATCTTAGAGTGAGGCCTTCTTATATATTTTATCCAAATTCTCTTGGAGTGAGGCCTTTTTCTACCATTTAAGCATGTGAATTCCTTTCTCACCTAAAGACATTATACAAATTTATTGAAATGATTTAAATATTGATCTTTTTTAAAATGCAAGTTGCATATTGCATTAGTTCATGAAATTAATTTATGATTAACTACAATATAACATACATATTAAATCTTTTTAATATATACATTAACTCACACTTAAACTAATAAGGTATGACCAAAACAAAAATAAATTATATGTGCACTAGCCAATATAATTTGATGGGTAGAGGAATCCACAAACATTTATTTCAAAAGAGAAATATGACAAGGAAGTATGTTTCTAGTATGTGTCAAAATGCCCAACAATAGATACCTTCAAGGTATCTCCTAAGAGATACCTTTCAATCATGCACAAATTATTTTTCATTACAAGACATCTCATAGGAGATACCTTCAAGCTAACCATGATGGTGTTACAAGTGTATTTCAAGGCCCTTGAAGGAATCTCCTAGTAGGCACCTCAAAGGGTGGTGTCATAATTATGGAAAGGAGAATTTTTCATAGAGCATGTAAACAAAATAAAATCACTACACATAATTATAATGGCATCTTCATCTAAGGAATTTAGGGGAGCACTTCTACCATCACCATTTTCTATTAAGGATTAGACTAAATTCATGGACATAGTTTATGATGCCACCATTTTTTATAATAGGTATGGGAACTACTCTAAATTATGGGATGTTATCAATTATGTTGACATATTTTTACTAGATGAAAATATATCTTCATCAAAGTGACTATTCATCATATACTTGTTAGCACTTAAGAGACAGGGATTGCATTCAGTTGTGACCAAGCCCAAGGTGATGCCATGCATCGACCTCCTCTAAGACTTATTCTTTGAAAGAAAGGTTACATATGATTATTTTCTACACCATATGGCTAACCAAATGGTTGTGTCATGCATATCCAAAGTATATTTTTAGATGTATTTGTCACTACTAGCACTAAATGCTTATTTTGACAAACACAGGCTAGTTTCATGGAATTAGGATAATACTATGGAAAATGTGTTGAATTCATGGCTTCTCCCTAATGAAACCATGACATAAAAATGAAATAATACCACTCTAATCAATAATTTTAGGATGGGAGTGTATATTGGCATGTCACTTCTCAATAGGCTCTATGGAATAACCAGCATCCATTTCCTTAATTTGGACTAGGTACCATATTTTACATATGATGCTGACCAATGATGTAGTGTTTACCCTAGGTGAAATTATAAGATACAATATGAGAGAATAAATCATTCATAAGGATAATCAACCCACTCTATAAATTCACTTATATATGATGTCATATCTTTTAGATGCTATAAATTTGTTGGTGAGCTATAGAGCCTGACCATCGACTATATCAAAAATTGCATTTGTGATCATTTTCAATTTTTAAATATCTATGATTATACCAAGAATATGGTGAGGATTACTGAGGATGTTTATCCTTAAGTCTGGTAAGCAAGATAATATTTCCCCTTCAAGGTATCTCCCAAGAGATACCTTTCAAACAATCACAAGAGTGGATTTTTCCTTCCAGGAATAAGTGCAATTTTCCTTCACATGGAAGGCACTACTGATAGATATTTTTAAGGGCCTTATAATACCTTCAAGGTATCTCCTAGAATATACCTTTAAAACATACATAGGAGTGGATTTCCCCTTCAAGGTATCTCCTAAGAGATATATTTCACCATCAAGCCTTGATCGAATGGCTTGGGTTCAGCCATATTTCTTCCTTGCAAGATATTACAAGCTTTAGATGGATGCAACATGGTGTGTACACACATCAATATTAGATGAACTTAAAGGGGACACACATGAAATTAGAGGGATAATTAGGTCTCATTGCCTATAAGAGTGATGCATTACCCCTTTGGGCTTGCATGATGATGCCACATTTCATCCCTATGAAAATATATCTTGAGATCTATGAGATTTCCTTTAGAAAAGATGTGTGTCTCCATCTAAGCCACATGATTAATGCCAAGTTATTGATAGTTGTCCAAAATCCTTTTGAAGGTGACACATATCAATTAAATCTTTGATATCCTTCTGATGGTGAAACCTATCAAGGAAAACTTTGATAGCCTTATGGGAGAGCAGCTGAAGGTAACACCTATGACAAAAAGCTCTAATGGTGGATCAAATTCAAATTATAACTAAATTTTAATTTTAATGCAATTAAATTCCAAAAGCAATCACTCAAATTTGTTTCAAACACATGCAGAGTTGACAAGCTTGCCATTAATATAGCACAAACTAGAATCACCATCTACATTACATTAATCAAAGTAATCTCTCAAAAGGATACTCAACTCAGTAATTGTTACCTATATTTGCATTTGAAGCTATACACATTTTTTCTCTCTGCTATCTACCTTCTCCCAGTATGAAAAAGACTTGAGATATTCATAGGTTGCACCCCAGCTGACATTATTGGAGCTAAAAAATTATAGAGAGATATAAAAATACATTGTTGCTACCCAAAATTTTGCAAAAATGTCACAATAAAGTCCCTCCACCAAAGGTAAGAGCACCTCTTTCAGAAATGATGACTTCATATTCTAGTATGGCAATTTAATTATTTTCAAAGACACAAAATTCATTCTTGAAGCCATAAACTCAGGGGGAATATATTACAACATTTTCTTTAATTTAGAATTAGTTAGGGCAGTTGATGAGTCTAAGAAAATGCCTCACATAATCCAATTGGCTTCAGACTTCCTTGCAATCAATGCTACTAGTCTCTACAAGGTTATAATTAATCCATAGGTCATGCCATGCACTGACCTAGACTATGGTATCTTTAGAAGGATAAGATGTGAAGATAGGTTACTCAAATCAATGAACCAATGGCTCTAGATAACCTTCATATCTATTGGATATACCTAGATTTCATATTCATCCAAATGTAAGGAGTAATGGTGGCTCCCCTTAGGTTGCCAAGATATGTACCTATGAAACTAGTTGAGGAAGAGATGGCTTATCAACTATTACATGGAGTTGATTTCATCTTCAAAAATAAGAAGAAGAAAGTTTCCCATAAGACTCCTTACAAGTTGGGGAGGACTAAGATCACAAAGTGTTATGATATCATTGTGGTTTTAAGGCATAGGGACTCATACCTATTACCTAAGGATGATTTTAGACCTTGGGACCCAAACAATGTCATTGCCAAGAATTTATTCAAGTTCAAGAAGTATGTGGAAATGGAATATAAGCACCATTCCCCCCCCCCCCTCATTTTTAATCAGAAACAATTGTTATAAGAATTAATATAAGAGAGCCAATAATTCAAAAGTTTGTCTAAAGTGCTTGATTATGTATTTCTATAGTTTTCATTCTTCATACTTTTATATGACTAATAGTTTCTCTCTTTTTGACTAATTTGGAAATAACACTCAATATATACATCTATTAGCTTGAGTTTAACATTAGGTTGATAATTCTATTAGTAAATTTTCCCTGGTTTCACCTTATTTTCAATTAAATGTGCTAAGTAATTTACTGTGAATGAGTAATTTTATGCAAAATATGCTTTTAGGCATATGCATTTATTTTCCTTTGAAGCTTCATATGCATTTATTTTCCTTTGAAGCTTCATATGCATTTATTTAGATTTGAGTAATATGATAGAGTTGGTGAACATTATTTTTATGTGTTATTGTCATACAAGTTAGAAGAGTTGGTACTTTTGATCATCTTAAGCAAATTATCTTTCCTACCTTACCCTTCTCTCCTTTGAATCCACCCATAAATTAATTTAGCTTAGTTTATTCTATAAATATCCATTGTTTAATTATATTTTAGGAAATAATTGGAAAATATTGAAAGTGGTGACCATATCTCTACATTATTCCTAGTGGTAGTTATATAAACAACTCAAGCCCCAAGTCTTCCAAGACTTAAAATTGAGTTTCTTACTTTCCCCACATTCCCTAGTGACAAGGGAACATATTAAGTGCATCAAAAAGTGGAATCTCCTATTTTGGCACTACTAGGTGATATTTTGAAGGCCCATGTACTAAATTCAAGGTATCTCCTAGGAGATAACTTTTAAACATGCATAAGAGTGGATTTCCCCTTCAAGGTATCAGCTAGAAGATAGTTTTCAAATAGGGACAAAAGTGGATTTCTACTTCAAGGAATAAATGAATTTTTCCTTTACATGGAAGGTACTAGTAGGTGATATTTTGATGTCCCTTATAATAACTTCAAGGTATCTCCTAGGAGATACCTTTCAAACATACATAAGGGTGGATTTACCTTCCAAGGTATCTCCTAGGAGATACCTTTCAAATAGGCACAAGAGTGGATTTCTCTTTCAAGGAACAAGTTCAATTTTCCTTTACATGGAAGGCACTAATGGGTGATATTTTTAAGGCCCTTATAATACCTTCTAGATATTTCCTAGGATATACCTTTCAAACATGCATGGATCTCAACAGCTTTCAAAATTTGTAAAGTGAGGATCTTTGTGATAGAGGTTAGGTTGGTAGAATTACTTAGCCTCTATGAAGAAATAGAATAAGATAATGATGCTAAGGTCACCTGATAGTAGATAGTCAAGTGATGGTTTGACAAGAAGACATCTAACCTAGGTTTCAAGATCAGAGACTTAGTTTTAAAGTATGATGAAAGAGCCATAAATTTGAGTTAGCATGTGAAGTTTGATTCCTTATAGAGAGGACCTTTTTACATCATTAAAAATAGGTAGGGTAATGTATTCAAGTTGGAGGATAAATAAGGCAATGGCTTGGAGATTCTAGGTAATAGAATCCATTTAAAGTACTTCAACTAAATTATCGATTCCCTTGGTAAATAATCATTTTCCCTTTTTGTTAGTTTGTTTCCCTTTCTTTTTTGTTGTTATCCTTGAAATAATTGCCATTAGCACAAGTTATTATCGATCCATACCAGGTGTCCACTCTTGGCTCTCCTTAATTTTGAGTCAGCTACTGATAGATGGCTATCTACCCCACTTCTTTTGTAATTAATTTCTATGAGCTCCATATTGTATGATCTCCCATAAGGATCATCAAAAATCTCTTGTGAGACACTCCCCAATTGTGGGTTCCACCTTTAGCATTTATGGGCACCCAATTTCAAAAAGGTTGTATGATGATCACACTAAAAGTATGGGCTTATAAAAATCACTCTCCTAAATAATCCAAACACTTAAACACATTAAGAATTCTAAAGAGCAGTGAGATGAGATGAGTGAAGAGTCTTTGGAGAAAAAATTATGTGTAAGATTATGCAAAATTGAGTACTAAATCATGATAAAAAAAACCAATATTCAGTATTTATTATTACAATGATTGAAATATGAATACTTCTATGTCCTTGTCTAGTAGCATAAGGCAACTTAGGAGTCAAAGAACTCATAGATCAAGTGGTCATGAAGACCCTCCACCATAATTTTATAAAAGTAAATTTTATGCTTCTATTCCCACATAATTGAGGTCCAAAATACCAAATGTCAATAGTATCACCAAAGGGATATGCAAGGACCCCTCACTAATCCTTTACTATGTAGATGCGATATTCGATACCAAATTGGCCAAGAGCCCAAAGATCTTATGGGAGAGCACCCATGCTCAAATGCTTGAGAAGATTCAAAATAATGACTCTAATTCATTTGGGTATAAGATTTAGAGCTCCACATTGGCTCAATACATGGTACCTTATGTGTACCCATGCCCTAAAATTATTGTCTTATGTGCAAAAAGATATGACACCAACACTATAATTATTAGAGGCAATAACCACCTAAGAGTGGATATTAGTGTTGATGCAATATGGGAGATACTCTGACCCCTTATTGACCCTAGCACTGAAATTTTTAGTATGGAGAGCTTACAGAGTGTATAAAACACTCGTGCCCTAAAGTAAAAGATCATCAACACATCCCTCCACATCAATTATGCAGAGATGCCTCCTCTACCCATCATTCTTTTGATATTTATGGAACAAGATATGAAGAACACCCTTTTCATATAGGAGTTCATCTTCAAGATGTACTCAAACACTAATTTCCTTGATTTCCAATTAGGTGTGATCTCCCTTTTGAAGACAATAATCAAATAAAAATCTTACAAGATGGACTTTATAGATGCCATTACCACCACCATTCATAATGAGCTGGCAAATTTCTCAGCATAGAATACCTTTAGGTATTCCTCCTTTTTCCTCCACCTACTCATGTACTATAACTCTAAGTTTTTCTCCTCATATTTCACTATCAACACCATTGAAATGGGCACCCATCCTAACACGATGATCCCCATCTCTATGTGGACCCACATCTTATCAGCCATGCAAGATTACTATGAATTTTGAGAATTTTTCATATCATTGGTTTTGATTGACCTTAGCCAGGAGGCCAACACTTTAAAAATAATGTACCACAAAAGGTCATGGCTCACTAATGGTATAATTTCAATAGACTAGTTCTTTGGGGCCCATTCCACATTCATCTAGGTCTATGGATTTAAAGATGAGCCATTCTAGCTCCCATGCCTACTCATGGATAGGACCTAAGCCTTAGATTTTGCCTACCAACTCAACATGGTGGACTCGATCTATGGTGTAAGCCAAAATAAGGTCATCTATGACACCCTTTTTTCAAAGGGAGGCATCATAGTGGTAAAAAGGTCATAGGAGTGCCTACTTGCAATCAAATTAGTAGAGCTCAGCCTTGACCAGATTAATGACCAATGGAACTATGACCTAGTTGGCCACATATCTACCTTAAATACCACCACCCCATTCAGTCATGATCCCTACCATACTTTAAGGAGATAAGGTCACTGATGGAGGATGATATCAGATATTATGTGGATCTATCTAAGATCCTATCAAATAATTGCAAGCCATGGGAGTTCTTTTATAAATTAATTTGGGAGTTTGACCCCATGAAGAAAATGATAAGGGGTATAAAATCATATATCATAAAGAGGGGTTGATCTAAGAGAAAATAGATGCCTATTGGAAATATAGGTAAGAAATTGGCAAGTAGGAGCTGAATTTTGGATACCTAGACATAGATGAGAAATTTTAGGGCCTTTGGGATAAACACCAAATAGGTCTCAACTAAAAAACAAGAAGAGGATTCCCCTCCAATGGAGGAAAAATCTTTTATAACATAAATGTATACAAACTAGACACCTCCTTTGTATCCACATCCAGCTACCTAACAATAATAGCAAGATTTTTTAGGGCAATCTAAGGTAGATCCATCTCAATCCAAATTTAAAAAATAAGCTTCCATCCCTCCATTATATCCCCCATAAAATAAGGTGAAATTTTCTCACCCCCTTCTCACTTTTGATGCATTCTTCACTCTGTCTTTACCCTCTATAGTTTCTACTGAATTTGAACCTCTTTTTTTGCCTAGCCAATCACCTCCCTTACACCACTTTTCACTCCCCTACATAATCACATCCATTATGGCATAATAACCTATTACCCCTCTCCATAGCTTCCCACCTTTCTCACCTTCCATTTTAACCTTTCACCTACTCATCTTGGGGGGAATAACATCCACTACTTCATAACAGCAAGTGACCATTCCTTTCAACTTACCACAAGGATACCCTTTCATGGGGGAATTAATTTAGTCTCAAGAATAGTTCCACCAGTAATTAGAGGCTACTAGAAAATCTTGAGAGGCTTAGCTAGAGAAAAGGAGAGGAAAATTAGCCAAGGCCCCAAAGGTGCCTCACATATGGTCATTCTTTGACCTGGTGTAACAATCTATGATGATTACACACATGATGCCACAAGTAATCAAACCTTGAGAATAGATGTATTTGGGGGATTACTTGATACATGTCATTAGCCTCAACCTCATCTAGGATAAACTGACTGAAAAGGTTGAGTTTATGGAAAAAACTCATAAGTCTATCACCATAGACTATTTTAAGGTAGGCCAACATTTGGAAAATAAAGAGCTAGAACTCATAAGAGTGAAAATTACTATCAGCAACCTTAATATAGAATCCAAAGACAAAGACACGGAGCTCACTAAAATGTAGTCTAACCTATGATCTGCATTACCAATGAGAACTTCTATGAGGAAGCCAGTGAAAGGGCCCAGCTATGAATTTAAGTAGCTAAATTGGAGGCCAATATAGATATCATGAAGAAGGAGAAGCAAGCCACAGAGAATAAGTTGTATGAAAAATATCTGGAGCTCATATAGACACACAAGAGTCTCTTAAACTCTAAAAGTACATATCTATTATTATAGTACTAAATGCAGTAGGATTCCTCAACCAAGGACCAAGAAATCCTATAATTGAAGAATGAGCTCATCGCTCACTCCTAGACTATAGGTATCCGCCCCATGGTTTATCAATTGTATGTATCCTATTAGGAGAGGATCAAAGATATGGCTACCAATTTGAAGCTAGTACTTAGGTTCATCAGAAACTCACAATAGCTAAGCTCATAAGTGAGTACATCCATAGATTAGGTTCTTACCTTAGTGTCCCCAAAGGTTCAAGATTCATAGTTTCTTATCAAGAATATTTATAGAACAACAAATAAGATGCTTCAAGAAATAGGGTAGGATGACTAAAGGCAAGAAGTAGTGAAATTAAATGAGTTTTTGAGTTGTAATAAGGTAGTTTCAAAAAAGGCATCTTTGGATGCCTTATATGAAGTGTCTAAGATGCAAAATACCACATTGAATAGATGGTCCAATTGGGACACCCTTCCCCATTCTTTGTAGATGACACAGTCCTCTTAGATTATGAAATAAAAAAGCTACTAGAAAAAAAGAAGAATGACCAGATCATCTTTATGGATCTTGATCAAATTCCAAGTGTCTATGAGGTGGATACCATTTTGTAGCCTCTTACCTAGCTAGAATTTTAGATGCTAGCAGTAGTAAAAGGCCTGAGTAGCATCTCCTTTAATGAGATGATTGATGTGGATAGAGCCTTTGTAGCTATGAATAAAAAGACTCAATCTAAAGAGGAAGATTGGATTCCTTTGAATACTACTCTTTTAAGGTTTCAAGTTTGGTGAGCCTCATTTTACCTTGAATGGTCTATAAAACTAAGAATTTTTGGGTTCTTCCATTTGTAGGAAGATTCCCCTATAAGTCACTCGGAACTGTAGATCACAATCCATGTTTTGAATTTTTGGGGTAGTCAGCCTTTTTATCATGGGCATGCTTGGTGATTTTAGTCGATAGCATGTTGGCCTCCTCTTTATCAATTTCTCTTTGTTTATTTTTGGCTAAGTCTCAACACTTCTCTATGATACCATGTGGCATCTTGATGTTCATTCTTTACAAAAATATTCTTATCTCACCCAGGAGTGGTGCCAGCTTGACACATGGTGTTATGGTGCTTGTCTAAGGCAAGTTTCTTTAATTGAAACTTCAAGTACCACCATTGGTAGAGGATAGTGGGCCCATATTTTCTAATAGGAATTCTAATGGAAATTTTAGAGATAAATGCATGTCACCACTATGTTCCTTCTAAGCATCATGGGCAATCATGAAGCATTAATGGTAGCACCATATCTATGATTTTGAAAACTAACTATACTCATGAGTTGAAGCTCTCCATTCAGTTGTAACAACTTCATCATGAGTACAAGTGATAGGTTCCATGTGTCATTTCCTCATTAAGCCTTTATGCCTAAATATTCAAGGCTCTTTTCTTTTGTTTAAGGGGTTGGCTAGTAGTTGATTAATTTTTTCTACTGTATCAATGAGTATCCATTGTAATATTTCTATTTTATGAATAGGAGTAGTAGCAATTATTATTTTTTCATTTCATGACCTTAGTAGGTGCCCCTCATGGGTAAGATTGAATATTGTATATCGTTCCTTTAAGGCCTTTTATATTTTGTTCTTCACCTAAAAATGAAGAGGATATAGTGTTCTATGTCAAATTGAGTGAAATATACTATTGTTTATTGTTTATGATTCTTTGGTTCTATATTGTTGACTTTTGCTTATGTTACAGGCTTTAAATCATGCACATGCTCTTTTAATCATCTATGATATTTAGAATTTCAATATATTTTATGAAAATTTAGGAATAAATGCTTCAAAAATTTTGGCACATCACCTTAATTAGTTTATTTTAGTTTTACTTACATTCCCTCTTACCCTTTTCTTCCCCCATTAATTTTAAGAGCTAGCTTCTAAAATCCTAGAGGTTACTCTACAGGCTGCAAGTTCATCCCACATCTACAAATCTTCCCATAATGGTTTGTTTTCCAAGAGAAATATTTTTAGATATCAAAAACATGCACAATATTTTATTTCCCCTTCAAGTTATCTCCTAATAGATACCTTTCAAACAAGCACAAGAGTGGATTTCTCCTTCAAGGAATAAGCAGAATTTTCCTTTACATAGAAGGCACTATTGGATGATATTTTGAAGGCCCTTGTAATATATTTAAGTTATCTCTTAGGATATACCTTTAAAAAATGCACAAGAGTGAATTTCCCCTTCAAGGTATCTCCTAGGAGATACCTTTCAAATAGGGATAAGAGTGGATTTCTCCTTCAAGGAACAAGTAGAATTTCCCTTTACATGGAAGGCACTACTAGGTGTTATTTTGAAAGCCCTTGTAATACCTTCAAGGTGTCTCCTAGGAAATATATTTAAAACATGCACAATAGTGGATTTCCCCTTCAAGGTATCTCCTATGAGATACCTTTCAAATAGGCACAAGAGTGGATTTCTCCTTCAAGGAACAAGTGGAATTTTCCTTTACACAGAAGGAACTACTAGGTGATATTTTGAAGGCCCTTATAATTATTTCATGGTATGTCCTAGTAGATACCTTTAAAACATGCACAATAATGTATTTTCCCTTCAAGGTATCTCATATAAGATACCTTTCAAATAGGCACAAGAGTGGATCTCTCCTTCAAGGAATAAGTAAAAGTTTCCTTTACATGAAACGCTCTACTGGGTGATATTTTGAAGACCCTTATAATAGCTTCAAGGTATCTCCTATGATATACCTTTAAAACATGCACAAGATTTTATTTCCCTTTCAAGGTATCTCCTAGGATATACCTTTCAAACAATCCCAAGAGTGGGTTTCTCCTTCAAGGAACAAGTGTAATTTTCCTTTACATAAAAGGCACTATTGAGTGATATTTTAAAGTCCCTTATAATATCTTCAAGGTATCTCCTAGACTATATATTTCAAACGTGCACAAGCATGGATTTTCCCTTCAAGGTATCTCTTAGGAGATACCTTTCAAACAAGCACAAGAGTGGATTTCTCCTTCAAAGAACAAGTGGAATTTTCCTTTACATGGAAGGCACTATTGGGTGATATTTTGAAGGCCCTTATAATACCTTCAAGGTATCTCCTATGAGATACCTTTAAAACATGCACAAGAGTGGGTTTCCCCTTCAATGTATCTCCTAGGAGATACCTTTCAAATAGGCACAAGAGTGGATTTCTCCTTCAAAGAACAAGTGGAATTTTCCTTTACACAGAAGGCACTACTAGGTGATATTTTAAAGGCCCTTGTAATACCTTCAAGGTATCTCCTAGGAGATACCTTTCAAACATGCACAAAGTGTATTTCCCCTTCAAGGTATCTCCTAGGAGATACCTTTTAAATAGGCATAAGAGTGGATTTCTCCTTCAAAGAACAAGTGTAATTTTTCTTTACATATAAGGCACTACTAGATGATATTTTGAAGGCCCTTATAATACCTTCAAGGTATTTCCTAGGAGATACCTTTAAAACAAGAATAAGAGTGGATTTTCCCTTCAATATATCTAGTAGGAGATACTTTTCAAATAGGCACAAGAGTTGATTTCTCTTTCAAGGAATAAGTGGAATTTTCCTTTACATAGAAGGCACTATTGGGTGATATTTTGAAGGCTTTTTTAATAACTTCAAGGTATGTCCTAGGAGATACCTTGAAAATATGCATAAGAGTGGATTTCCCCTTCAAGTTATCAAAATTAAACAGCACCATCTGAGAGATTTCTACAAATTGAGAGTCACCACATGGTGAGATACAGATGAGTCAGCATGCAAAGATACATTTTGAGAATCCATGAGGCAATCAAAATGTGCCACATGTTTGGATTTTAAGCCAACTAGGTAGCTTAGTCATATTTAGGCCACGTGAGTATTTATCTAGATCTGAGGTGGTAGTCACGTGATGAAAGGTGGAAATATTTAGATTTAAAGCTAAAATTGATGGTAAATCAAATTCAAATTAAATCTAAATTGAATGTTGGTGTAATTAATTACTAAAATAAATAGTTCTAAGTTTGACAAGCTTGTCATTAATACAACATGAACTAGGATCGCCATTAGCATTGCATTAATCAATCTTGCCAAAAATTACTTGTGTACATTCATATAGCATTAAGATAATATATAATCTCATCAATCAAAATTCAAAATCCATGGCTAAAGTAGGAACGTCTAAAATTGCCAAGTTAGAACATGTCTCATTTCTCTATATATATGGGAAAAACATAGTCTTCTGAGACACTAGTTTCAATACCATTACTTTGGCCATGGATGAAAAACACTATAATGACTTATTCTACCATGTGGATAGGTTTCCTCCCCAAACATTTTCCTTCTAAGTGCTAACTCTAGCTCATCCATTACCTCCATCAAAAGAGCCCCCAAGTGGTTATTCAAACAAGACATGGATTAAGCAAATGTAATTGGCTATAAATATTTACAAAAAATACCATATATATAAGGTGATAAATATATATAAGTTTTTTGTAATAAATTAGGTGATTTATATATAAGGATATTTATACTTATATATATATAAACAAACTCTAAATTGACTACAGTTTTGCTCTAAAAATTGAAGGTTTAGCTCCAAAGACTAGTGACTTACCTCTGAAGACTGGAATATATGCTCCAAAGACTAATAGATATGCTCCTAAGATGAAAAATCAAGAATGGGAAGAATCCACCTCCATCATTGAGAATCAAGACAATACCATTAAATCATTAATGTTGAAATACATAATTTGATGTGATGATGTTTTCAAAAGATCTCCTCCAATAGATTAGATGTGAAGGTGTTTTTAAAAGATCTTCTCCAATACATTTGATGTGATGATGTTTCTAAATGGTATTTTCAAACAAGATTTATGTGACTATGTTTTAAATAGAGGGTCTTTCAAAAATATTTGGTATGATGCATAATTAAATGCAATTATTGTTCCCAGTACTACCAATAATGACCTCTATGACACATCATTACTACTTGACTGAATAAATCACCTTCCCATTATATCTTGCATTCTCTAAAGAGATAACCATAACTACCAACATCATTATTGTTATAATCACATCATATAACCTACTTTTATATTCATTATGGTATTGTCATTTCCATCAATTATTGTGTCGTATCTCTAACCTCTTATTTACCCTATTTTTTATGTGAACTCAAGCTCTGTATTTTTACAGTATAGTCAAATTTGTAATTAAACAGTGTTTGCTCCAAATACGGGTGGGAGAAAAAAAAAGTGAACCAGAATCCTCTAATGCATTGCTACAAGATGAAGTATCCAGAGACATCTTTGAAACAATAGGTTGGTTGAATTTCTTGAAAAAAAATAGGGATTCCATGAAGAAATTGTGCAAGAATTCTATGATAATTTTGATAAAGATTATGTCATTATCAAAGGGAATAACATTTTATTAAATCCATATATAATCAGTGCTTTATCTAAGATTATTGAGGATAGAGTAGTTGGCATTGAAAAGATTATTTTTTATAACTTGATTTATATGTTTTTTGAAGGAAATGATTCACACCCCAGACTAGCCAAATCCCCCCAAGGAGTGGCCAAGGGAATTCTAAGAGAAAGTCTTTCTCAGCCTTGGAAAAATGTTATTTTTTAGATAATGAAATATATCACTTGTGATGGTCAATTTACAATGGTGGGTGGAGATGTTATGAGACTCCTTCACTTGAGGAAAGGATCTGTTCGAGAAGAATATAAGATCAATATTCCCTCTTTCTTCATAATGCTCTGATTAATGTTTCTCAGAAGATAAGACAAGGTATTGGGTTTACCCACCATCATGTGTTGGTTATACTCATTTATCACCATTATTTTATAAGTAAACCAAGGGGTGAAAAGGTTTGGTCCTCTTTCCTCAAAAAAATTTCTCCAATTCCTACCAAGAAGTCACCATGCCCTACCTCTCCTCCTTCCACTACAATCCGAATTGAATAACCCATAGTTCAAATTGTAGAACAACCATCTCCACCACTACTGGTTCTAAAGATACTATGTCAGAGATCAAAGTGATAAATGGAAATTTATTCAGACCCCTTCATCCTCCTCTAACTAAACTCTAGTGCATTCACCAAATTATCTTGTAGGAAGAAGAATAAGAAGATGTGTAGGTTGTAGAAGAAGTTGTATTTACAGAGGGAACCCATTGTACCTCAAAAAGTAGAGCATCTTGTGCCCTCTATTACTAATAAGGGTAAGTAACCCTTGATTGAAGAAGATCCATCTTCTTCACATTATGTCAATGAATAAAAATAATTTTAGCATGCCATGGCTTTATCACACCATGAGAAAATAATTAGACTGCAATAAATAGAGTTAGATGTTCTTCGTTCAAATTTGAAAGGTAAGGAATTAATAATTTATAATTTGAAATAGAGGTGGGAAGAATTTTTTACTATATTTAGTGAAAAATAAATAATTATTCAAGGAATACAAGCTAAATATACTAGGGTCCCTAATTTAATATTTTCACATACCCAAGAATTGAGTAATTTGTAGAATTCTCTTACTATCAAGGACACTCATATTACTGATTTACAAAATGCCAATGTTGCTAAGTGTAATCTAATTAATAATCTAAGAGAAAGTATTTTTGATATAAATACAATGCTTTCCCAAGATACTAATAGAATAATAGAGCTCACCACTCATAATTATGAGTTACAAGCCTCTATTCAGGCCATGCAAAGAGAAACATGAGAAATTATAGTTCAAACAAAAGGTCCAATAAGATTTGTTCCCTCTTTCCCTATTCCATTACATGAAAAATATCTGTCTAGAATAGCACCCAGAAGAAAATTCAAAAATTGAAGGATGAAAATGCCAAACTTAAAGAGGAATCTCAGAAGCAATTGGTAGAATCCCAACTATAATTATAGAAAGTACAAGCTTTTGTCCAGCATATTTGTGTTATTTCTGAGAAACTATTAGCATGTAGACAACCTTCATCAATTTCTTTTCTTTTCTTACATGAGCAATTTTATAAATGGTAGATTCAGTTAATTTACCTTGGTTTTTTAAATATCATTGAAGATGAGCATGTATTTATGGGCATTTTTATAAAGATCACTAAATAAAGGTAGGATGTCATTTGTGAGTTCTCTACTTTCAATTTATTGTTAGGATATCAATCTGGTTTTTTGATAAATATATTTATTAAAGAGACACAATTGTGTGCCTTTCTCTCCACTCTAAGGAACCAAATGGCATAGCAATAGGCCAATAATAGATTTTTAGAATTACAAATCACTATTGGGTTATGAATGACACCATAATTTCTAGAAGCAAAGAAACTTATTTCTTACTTTCAGCCACTGAATCATATGTATATGAATAACAAATATCATGAGCTATTGAGATTTAATATTGATGCCTTTAAAGATTTTAAAAACCATCATTATGTAATTGTTTCAATGTAAGTCTTGCTAGGTGGGAGACGTTACCTATTAAGTTAAAGTGTAGGGAAGTCCTCAACCCCACCAATATTAGATGGAGTCTAAGAAGAGCCAAAGCAATTTTCAAAATAATCACTCAAATCTTAGAAGAAAGAGGTCCAGATTTCTGGATTGGGATGAGGTTTAGGCCTCCTATCATATTGTGTTCTCCATCTCCATGGTGATGTTGGAATTCTCAAGAAAAAGTTGAGTTTAAAGTCTAGGTGCATATAGTTGTCAGATATCTTGGATTCTTGCCAAGGGGCCACTATGATTGGGGCCATAATTTTTAAATTTATGATCTGAGTTAGAGGTTTGAATTAAAAAATCTAGATTAAGGATTATCTATCCCATTTCTTTACAAGAGGACTTGCAAAAGGTAAAGAGTGGGGGAGAAATGATGAGCATTTCATATATTGCATCGTAGTTATATAAACTATCTATAAAGTGTTGCCTATGATTATATATTATATTACATTTAATAATTAAAGTCTGATCTAAGTAGGATATGAATGCAATATGTTCTTTGTTTGTATGTACTTTATTTTTGATTATTTACCATGTTATTATGTCTAACTTGGATTAATAGCACAGTGTTGAGTATAGTAACACATCCCAAGGATGGGGTAATTTTGAATACAATAACACATCCCAAGGATGGGGTAATTTTGAGTAAAATAAAACATCCCAAGGATGGGGTAATTTTTAGTATAGAAACACACCCCAATGATGGGGTAATTTTGAGTATAGAAACACACACCAATGATGGGGTAATTTTGAAAAGGCAACACACAGTTTTGACAACTCTTTTGGCTACAATTTTGAGGATTCGACAAGCGATCTCTAAAGTTTGAATGCTCTAAAGACACCCTAAAATTACTCTAAAGATGCTCTAGGTGTGATCCAAAGACATACACAAGATACTCTAAAGAATTCTAGGAATGATTTGAAGACATATATAAAGTGCTTCAAATCTTATATAGGATATTCCAAAGATACTTGGATGTGCTCCAAAGACCAGTTGGATCCTACTGCTCAGAATAGTAGTTATGTAGATATATATAAATATAATTTCTATATTTAGATGTCTTATTTTAGACATTACCATTTATGATAATGGCTTAAAATAGCTTGGATATATTTGTATCTTTATTTTGTAAACTAGATAAGTATCTTTAGTTTAGATTAGTTATTTCCTATCTATGATTAGTTGAGTCAGTTCCACTGCCTTCTTAGAAGCATGGGATCTAATTCCTAGATTTTCTATATTTTGAATATACATATTTGAGCATTAAGATCATAAATATTTTTTATCCTATGAATAGATGTTGAGATGAGTTTAAATACACATCTCCTTCTCATTCCAGGGAGTTGTTAAGTTCCTAGTTTGAAGTTATGGATGTTTAAGTTTTGGATGTTGATAGTGTGATTGATTAACAAACAATTTATATCTACTTTCCTATAAATTAGAGTTAGAGTTTTTTTTATGCCTCTATGTGTATCAAAGGTGTTGTTAGTGTTTAAGAACAATTCTCATTTTAGAATTTAGAGAATTCATGGCATGAGTAGTAGGTTTTGGAAAATTATATTACCTGTGTTGAAATAGTGGTAGAGAAATGTTTAAATGTTCCACAAATTTTATATTAATTGATGTTTGGGAGCCACCATAGTCTAAATATTTGTAAAGTGTAAGTATGTATAGTAATACTAGTGAATTATGATCCAAGTTTAAACTACAAATTAATCTAGGTGGATATTTACAATGATATCTAAACTAAAATGATCTGATTAAAAAAGAAGCAAAAGAAAAGGGTAAGGTAGAAAGATAATAAGTGATTGTTGATCTTAAACTCAAATATTATGACAAAGTTTTAACTACAACTGAGTATACATTTAACTAGTGTGTAGTATAAAATAGCATAAGCTCAAATCTCACTACACACCAAACAAACCTTCAAGGATGATATAAAGAAGTACAAGTAAGAACTAAATTTATTTTAAATATTTTATACCACACTCAAATATCACTTGCACATTCTAATGCAAATGAAATAAAATGAAGCAAATTCAAGATCATTCAAATAATCTAGCATAAGCACAAATTAGCAACCCTGTAATCAAAGATACAACTCCAAATTCATAGAAACTATTCAAATTTAAGACTTAGAACCAACAATTGAGAGAAAATCCACTTTAACAATTGACACATTAAATATGGATAATCTTTATAGAATTCCATGATTGTAGTAATTGCTCAAAGTATACAAATTTTGTTTAAAATTCTCTCCCTTTATAAAATGGTAGTACTACATTTCATACAAGGATAAGGTACTATATTGATCAGTTACAAGATAAAAAAATGTACAAAATATAAGGATAGTTGTCCTTCTTTACAACTCTATAATACAGTTGCTTTTCAAAACTAAACTGAGCTAGAGGCAAATACGTTAACAAACTAGCATATGCCTTTACAAAAGAATATTCCATGTTCAAATATTACAATGTTTTAAAAAATGGAACATTATTCAGCTGGTTGGTGGGCCCTGAGTTGGAGAACTTGCTTGTTGCTACTAAAGGATTCTCATATCCTTTTATTGTTTCTCTTTGACTAGCTCCAAGTTCACAGTCACTTTCAAGAGACACTCTTCCTCTTTGCCAGCTAATTAATTCAATTCTTTGTCATTTCTAGACATGGCTTTTTTGATGCTCTTAGCCTCATTTATTCTTTTACCTACATGGAATATCATGTCTAGGATCTTGTTATTGTCTACCCTAGATTAACCTTGACTTCTAATTTTTATTTCCTAAGTCACCAAAGTAGTCCTATGTTTGAATTCATCATCCTTGATGATGTGTAGGATAGTAGGTTGTGTAGGGTCTTTGAGAATTATCCCAAGGAGATTTTTAACCCTTTCTATTGGTTCCTCATCATCCTTGAGGAGTCTCTCCAGATCCTAGGACCATGCACTTAAACCTTGGACTTTGTCAACCATATTTTCTAGAATTGCATTCAAATGTCCCAAACTTATTATTTTGAATCCAAAAATATGTCTTTTAACTTAGATGTTGATTAACCTTGTTATTTGATCCTCTAAATATTTCCATTAGGATATTAGATCCTTAGCCACTGTATTCTATTGTGTTAACATACTCTACCTTAGCTTCATTATTTTTAATGCATCAAACATGTCATAAAAGGATTCATCAAGTATTTTAATCTTTGCCTCAGGCATTGATAAGATAGCTTGTGTCTCCAAATTATTCTTTTCCTTCTTCAAATTATATATTATTTGTTTCATACCTTTGATGCCTACTCTGACTTGAGCTAAATGAGCCTCAGATAGTTCTTTAATGTCCTCTTCATAGATGGGGCGCTCACCAGGCCTTTATCTTCCAACTGGGGTTAATCTTATAAATGGCTCAACCTTTTGAAAGGTGAACTCTTCAATCCCAACCATGGTTTTTCTAGTTGTTACTCTTTCCAATCCTATAGTCTCAAGATTGAATTGGATCTTAGTAATTGGTTCTATGTACTTTGGAGGTTCAAGGGCCTCCATCTAGGTACTACTTGATGCTCTTATAGCATCCATTGCTTATTATTTGACCCTATAGTAGCCACTATTCTCCTGTCTTCCTCTATAAAATCTCTTATCCATGGCTTGATATCATCATGTATATCAATATTAATGGTTTAGGTCAAGGCCCATGAATGGAATAAGAGGGGATTTTTTGCATCTTCCCATAGATAAACCAATTAGGAATGATCGATCCATGAATGGGGTATTCCTCACGAAATAAGTTGATTTCACTCATAGGGTGAGTGAAAGTCAACTTGGGCTTCTTTCACCCAATTGAGACCATTTCTAATTCTACCTTTCTCTTCCTCAATCATGTTACTGGAACTAGATACAAGGTATGCTCCTTCCCTTTTTCTTTTTTAGTCCCCTCTGATTAGGCTTATGCTTCCTCAACATGTTCTTCTTCTTCATCAAACCCATATGTCTTAGCAAGGACATTGAAGACATCCTCCACTATTTCATTAGGCTATAGGGCAATCATGTCTAGGAATTCAATTGGAGATGTTATTCTTTGAGAAGGGGCTAAATATGGTCCTTCCCCATGTCTCTCCTCCAACTTTTCCTTGCCAAGACCTTGTGTAATCTATGTTTGGGGTTATTTCCCTTCCACTTGTGGTTGCTCTTAAAGGGGCCTTAAAGGGATAGGAAGTAAGTGGTATTGTATATGTCCCATTTTCCATATGTCACCTTAGGGCTTCTAACCACTAGTCAGTTTATGTTCAAGTTTGACATTGTGTCTCTTGAACCTAGCTATTACCTCCTCAAAATTGTTGGCCCTAATGTGCAGAGTGTCATAGGGACTAAGTTTATGTTCTTTAACTAGTTGGGGTATTTGCTAGATTTTCAAGTGCTTAGTGACCTTGTCATTATGATCCCACTGCCTTAGGTCATCTAGCTAAAATACAAAAGAGTCCTTGTGTTTGGCAATAGTGTCTACATGTTTCCAATATTACAAAATAGTCTTGCCAATTATCAAAAGAATGGGATAAAGGAGGCCTTTCCTTTTTTCTTTGCACACTCCATCAACACCATGAATAATTTGACCTATAATCTCATGATCTGATAATTTAGTGGGAACATAGATGGGTAATTTGTAAGGTTGAATCAAAATCCCTTCAATTTTGATCACAAAATAATCTAGGTACAACCATATGTCTCCCATTAGCTATATATATTTCTTGATTAGAGGGCTAATCCTATGTATGGGGGACCCTATAATGGCTTCTACTAAAGCAATATAAACACAATCATAAATGAATTGCATGTGGTGTCTATATTTGAAAATGTATAGTTTTTAATAATGGTAGGAGACTATAAATCTACCCTTAGGTGACCAATTTTTGATATGAGGTATCCTAGTGGAGGTTAGCAAGGCATCCAAAAGATAGGACATCATGAATATTTTTATAATGGTCTTCTTCTTAATGGTCATGAATTGACATCCTAGATGTATGTTGATAATCTCACCAATTGTGGGAGTGAGCTCCTTTTTTAACATGAAGTAGACATAAGATACCTAACTCTTATTGACATAAGTGTTCGAAGGGGATCTAAAGATTCTATTCCAAAGAGTCATAATTACCCTAATTCATTCTATAAATTGGGCAATTAGTATGTTTCCTATAGGTTCCTAGATCACATGGTTCCCTTGCAGCAACCAAGGCCTAAGGATGGTATCTAAGTCATTCTTGCCAATCCATTCCTTGATGGTAAGTAAATCCACATAGGGTTTTCCTAGTTTTTAGTATCTTTCAAAAGCTAATGGGGAAATGTATGCAATTCTCCTAGAGCTCCCTTCATGAATTATCCAATCATGTTTAATTCTACAATCTTTAAAAATGGGAGCAAGAAGTCAATACATTAGAGTACCTCAGGTTTAGTAGTATCATGATGGAGACTAGCCATTTGGATTGTATCTAGGTCATAGTACCTTTTGGTCATGGTGCAAATATTTTATTCCTCCTTCATTATGGGTTGTATATCTTCAATGGTCCAAAAGAGTTTAGACCAATTCTTATTTATCATGTTCAATTCAATAGTGTCTAGGTCTATGTCTTTGAAGACCCTTCCTTCATTGTTTGTAGACAAATATAACTTTGTCTCATCCCTTAAATGTTGTCTTTGAGCTATCATGGCTTCCACACTTGAAAATTGATCACCATTGTGTTGTAAATGGTCTTTGGGTCAATTCTTTCATGTTTAAATGGTAATTGGAGTCTTTTCAGCTTGACTATGATTAATTCAAGCTCAAATTAGGGTACTTTATACAAGTTTTGGGCTCTCCTAAAGCTTTATGGCTTTTTTGGACTTTGACTCATATGTGCCTCAAATTTTATCTTGACCTTTTCCTTTATACATCTACATTTTTTATCACACAAAATATTCATTTTTTTTAATTTTGTGCTTACATGGTGCTAATTTGACATCTATCTATCAATTATCATGGAATTTTTCATAAATGCATTCAAAACATTAGCCATTGTTATTTAAAAATTACCTTTTTCTTGGCATCATTCGATCAAGATCCAAGAATTAGCATAGTTCATTGATCATGATCTATGCCTTTGTATGTCATTCACCATCTTTGTATCAACCCCTGTGGTTATGCTACTTGGCACCTCTATGGGATTTTTGAGCTCTGCTTCTTGTATCAGTTGCATATCGAATGAGAATCCACCATATGTTGAGCATGTGGGTTCGCAGAGCTCTATTGAATAGTCATTGTCAATTTAACACCATTGGATCATCTAGGCTTGATAAAGCATGAGTAGTTAATATTACAAGATACACAAACTTTAATTAGTGCATTGTCATAGAAAATAACTTAGGCTAAAATATTTTATGCTAAGTTTATTTCATGTTAATAAACACATCATAGACTTAGGTTAAAATATTTTATGCTAAGTTTTGAAGCATGATATCAAATGACCCCTCAAATGATATAAAACATGCCCCCTTGATTTAAGTACAATATTCAAAGATATTGAATTTTATGGCCTCGTAGATGTCAATGATAGCCTTACATACATTAAATGACATTCATGAGAATGTCAAGTTTAAGCTCATGAAGCTCTTTGGGTTTGGTGGGCTTAAATTTGATGCTTTCATGGACATCAATGATAGGCTTGCAAACATCAAATGATGGTCATGAGAACATAAATTTTCATCTCATCAAGTTCTTGTATTCTATAGATTTCATATTCAATTCACTCTATCCAATCATGAGGGATGATGAAGTGAGAGCCATTCAATTGAGATCTGAGTGAGTACACACTATTGGTTCAGGGTTCTATTAACATTAAGCTTCAAATGTGGGAGTGCCATATGGTAGCTTTGTGGGGCTCCCAAGCTTTGACCTTGTTGACATTAGGGATGACCCATGGGTCATTGATCTCTATCCAAGTTCCCAATATGGTGACACTTATCACCTCCACAAGACTCCTTTGGCCCTTTGACCTTTCAACATTATTTTTGCTCCATTTGATAAAGAGCCATGATGAGTTGAGAGTCATTGATCATCATCCAAGTGATCACACATGATTGGCCTGAAGGAATAAATGCATAGGTTCATTATTATTTCTTCACTTCATTAGATCATCCCTCATGATGAAGTATGGATCATCAAATCTATAAGGAAGAAAGGCATTTAAGTTAGGACTTGGGTAGATAGAAACTTAGGCTAAAAATTTAAGACTAAGATCTCATTAATGTTGATAAATGCAAATGGGGCCTTAGGATTAAAACTTTAGGCTAAAATTTTTAACAATATAATCTATTCCTATTGATGCCCTTATGTGTATCACATGTGATCTTAGTGTTTAAGAACACTTCCCATTTTAGAATTAAGAGAATTTATGGCATGAATAGCAGGTCTTGGAAAATTATATTACCTATGGTGAAATAGTGTCAGAGCAATGTTTAACTGTTCCACAAAATTTATATTAATTGATGGTTAAGATCCACCATGGTCCAAATCTTTGAAAAGTGTAAGTATCTATACTACTACTAGTGAATTATGATTTTAGTTTAAACTATAGATTAATTTGGATAGATATTTACAATGAAATCTAAACTAAAGTGATATGGTTAAAAAAGAAGCAAAAGAGAAGGGTAAGGTATAAAGATAATAATTGATTGTTTATGTTAACCTCAAACATTATGACAAATTTTCAACTATAATTGACTATACATTTAACTAGTGTATAGTATAAAATAGCATAAGCTCAAATCTCACTACACAATAGGAAAAGCTCAAAAGATGATATAAAGAAGTACAACTAGGAATTGAATTTACTTTAAATATTTGTTACCATACTCAAATAGAATTTGCACATTCTAATGAAAATCAAATAAAATGAAGAAAATTCAAGATCATTCAACTAATCTAGCATAAGCACAAATTAGCAACCCTATAATCAAATATGAAACTCTAAATTCATAGAAACAATTTAAATTTAAGATTTAGAACTAATAATTAAGAGAAAATCCACATTAACAATTGACACATCAAATATGGACAATCTTTATAGAATTATTTGATTGTATTAATCTCTCAAAGTATACGAACTTTGCTCAAAATTCTCTCCCTTTAAATAATGGTAGTACTACATTTTATAGAAGGATAAGGCAGTATACCAATCAATTAAAAGATACAAAATTTAAACAAGATAAGGAGAATTGTCCTTCTTTACAACTCTAGAATACATTTTCTTTTCCAAACTAAACTGACATGGAGGCAAATACACTAACAAACTAGCATATACCTTTACAAAAGAATATTCCATGTTCAAATAATATAATGATTTATAAAATGGAACATTATTAAGTTGGTTGGTCGGCCCTGAGCTAGAAAACTTACTTGTTACTACTGAAGGATGCTCATAGCCTTTTGGTATTTCTCATTGACTAGTTCCAAGTTCATAGCCAATTTCAAGAGACACTCTTCCTCTATGTCAGCCAGCTCGTTTAGTTCTCTATCATTTCTAGACATGGCTTATTTGATGCTCTTGACCTCATTTATTCTTTCACCTGCATTGAAGATTATGTCAAAGATCCTACTATTATCTACCCTAGACTAGCCTTGACTTTTAAATTTTATTTCCTGAGTCACCAAAGAAGCCTTGTGTTTGAATTCATCATCCTTGATGATTCCTAGGATAGTAGGATGTGTAGGGTCTTTGAGCATTATCCCAAGGATCTTTTCAATCCTTTCTATTAATTCTTCATCATCCTTGAAGAGTCTCTCTAGATCTTGAGACCATACACTTAAACCTTGGACTTTGTCAACCATAATTCCTATAATTGCATTCAAATGTCCCAAACTTATTTTTTGAATCTAGGAATCTATCTTTCAACTTGGATGTTGATTAACCCTTTTATTTAATCCTCTAAATCTTGTCATTGGGATATTAGACCCTTAGCCATTATATTATGCTATGCTAACACACTCTTCCTCATATTCATTATTTTTAATGCATCTAACATGTCATAAAAGGATTCAACAACCATTTTGATTATTGCCTCAGGCACTAATAAGATAGCTTGTGTCTCCAAATTCTCCTTTTCTTTCTCCAAATTATATATTCTTTATTTCATACTTTTGATGCCTACTTTGACCTGAGCTAAATGAGCCTCAGTCAGTTCTTTAATGTCCTCTTCATGGATGGGGTGCTTACCAGGTCTTTGTCCTCCAACTAGGGTAAAGCCTACAAATGGCTCAACCTTTTGAAAGGTGAACTCTTTAGTCCCCGCCATGGCTTTTATAGTTGTTACTCTTTCCAATCCTATAGTCTCAAGATTGAATTGGATGTTGGTAGTTGGTTTTATATACTTTTAAGTTTTAGGGGCCTCTATCTGGGTATTATTTGATGCTCTTAGAGTATCCATCTGCTTGTTATCTGACCTTATAGTAGCCATTATTCTCCTCTCTTCCTTGTCTTTCATCAAAGCCATTATCCATGGCTTGAAATCATCATTTACATCAATATTGATAGTTTGGTTCAAGGCCCATGAGTGTGAATAGGAGGGTATTTTTTGCATCTTCCCATAGATGAAACAATCAAGGATGATTGGTCCATCAATGGGGTATTCCTCACTGAATAAGTTGATTTCACTCATAGGGTGAGTAAAAGTAAACTTGGGCTTCTTTTACCTAATTGAGACCATTGCCAATTATACCTTTCTCTTCCTCAATGGTGTTATTAGGACTAGATCCAAGGCAGGCTCCTTTCCTTTTTCTTTCTTAGTCTCCTCTAATTGGGCTTGTGCTTCCTTAGCATGTTCCTATTCTTCATTAGACCCATATGCCTCAGCAAGGACCTTGAGGGAATCCTCCATTATTTCATCAGGCTATAGGGCAATCATGTTTAGTAATTCAACTGGAGATGTTGGCCTTTGAGGAGGGGTTGAATATGGTCCCTCCCTAGGCCTCTCCTCCAAATTTTCCTTGTTATGACCTTATGTAATCTATGTTTGGGGTTGTTTCCCTTCCACCTATAGTTGTTATTGAGGGGGCCTTGAAGGATTAGGTAGTAAATGGTATTGTAGAGGTCCCATTTTCCATATGTTACTTAGGGGCTTCTATTCACTAGTCAATCTATGTTTGAGTTAACATTGTGTCTCTTAAACCTAGCCAATACCTCCTCAAAACTATTGGCCTTAATGTGTAGAGTGTCATAGGGGCCAAGTTGATGTTCATAAACTAGTTTGGGTAGTTGCTTAATTTTCAAATGCTTGGTGACCTTGTCATTAGGATCCCACTAATTTAGGTCATCTAGATAAAATCTAAAAGAGTCCCTATGTCTAGAATAGTGTCTACATGTTTCCAATCTTGAAAAATAGTTATGCCAATTATGAAAATAAAAGGATGGAGGAGGACTTTCCTTTTATCCTTGCACACTCCATCAACACCATGAAGAAGTCGACCTGTAATCTCTTGCTCTGCTAGTTTGGTGGGAACATAGATGGGAAATCTATAAGATTGAATCAAAATCCATTTAATTATAATCTTAGTACAATCTAGGTACAACTACATGTCTCCCATTAGCTCTACATATTTATTGATTAGAGGGATAATCCTGGGCATGGGGAACCTTGTAATGACTTCTACTAAAGTAGGATAAACATAATCACAAATGAATTGCATGTGGTGTCTATATTTGAAAATGTGTAGTTTAGAATAATGGTGGGAGATTGTAAATCTACCCTTGGGTGACCAATTTCTTATATGAGTGATCCTAGTGGAGGCTAGCAATGCATGTAACAGATAGGACATCATGAAGACTTATGTACTGGTCTTCTTTTTAATGGTTGTGAATTGACATCCTATATGGATGTTGATCATCTCTCTAATTGGGGAGTGATCTCCTTTTCTAACATGAAGTAGACATAAGATACCCAACTCTTATTGACATAAGTGGTTGAAGGGGATCTAGAGATTCTATTCAATAGAGTCATAATTACCCTAATCTCTTCTCTAAATTGGGTAACTGGTATATTTCCTGTAGGGTCCTAGATCACATGGTTCCCTTAGAGCAACCAAGGTCTAAGGATGGTGTCTAAGTCATTCTCACCAATCCATTCCTTGATGGTAGGTAAATCCACATGGGGTTTTCCTAGTTTGTAGTATCTTTCAAAAGTTAATGGGAATATGTATTCAATTCTCCTAGAGCTCCCTTCATGAATTATCCAGTCATGTTCAATTCTATAATATTTAAAAATGGGAGAAAGGATGTTAATATAATGGAGTACCTTGATTTTAGTGGCATCATGATGGAGACTATCCATTTGGAATACAACCAGGTCATAGTACCATCTGGTCATGGTGGAAATCTTCTATTCCTCTTTCATGATGGGATACATTCTTTAATGGTCCAAAAGAGCTTAGACTAGTTCTTATTTCCCATGTTCAATGTAGCAGTGTTTAGGTCTGTATCTTTGAAGACCCTTCCTTCATTTTCTATAGATAGATACAACTCTATCTCATCCCTTAGCTATTGTCTCCAAGTTGTCATGACTTCCACACTTGAAGATTGATCACCTCTATGTTGTAAATGGTCTCTGGGTCAATTATTTCATGTTTAAATTGCAATTGGAGTCTTTTCAACTTGATTGTGATGAATCTAAGCTTAAATTATGGTAATTTATGAAATTTTGGGGCTCTCTTAAATATTTATTGATGATGGCTTATTTGGACTTTGGCTCATATGTGCCTCAGATTTGATTTTAACCTTTACCTTGATACATCTACATTTATTAGCACACAAAATCTTCATTTTTGTCATTTTGTGCTTACATGGCAATTATTTGGCATCTATCTATCAATTTTCATGGCATTTTTCATAAATACCTTCAAAGCGCTAGTTATTGTTATTTAAAAATTACCTTTTGCTTCACACCTTTCGATCAAGATTTAAGGATCTATGTGGGCCATTGATCATTATTTGAGTCTTTGTATGTCATTAGCCATCTTTGTATTGAGCCCCATGGTTGTTCCACTTGGCACCTTTTTGGGCTTTTTGAGCTCTACTTCTTGTATTAGTCACATATCGAACAAGCACCCACCACATGTCAAGCCTATAGGTTCTCAGAGCTCTGTTAAATAGTCATTAGTGATTTCATATCATTGGATCATCTAGGCCCAATAATGCATGAGTTATTGATCCTAAAAGATGCATGAAGTTTAATAAGTGCATAGTCATAGAAAATAACTTAGGCAAAAATATTTTATGCTAATTTTATTTCATGTTAATAAACACATTGTAAACTTAGGTTAAAATATTTTATGCTAAGTTTTGAAGTATGATATCAAATGACCCATCAAATGATATAAAACATTACCCCTTTGTCTAAGTAAAATATTTAAAGATGTTAAATTTGACAGCCTCATAGATGTCAATGATGGCCTTGTAGACGTCAAATGATGTTTGTGAGAATGTCAAATTTAAGATCATGAAGTTCTTTGGGTTTTGCAGGCTTAAATTTGACAATTTCATGGATGTCAATGACAACCTCATGGACATCAAATAATGGTCAAGAGAACATCAATTTTAATCTCATCAAGTTCTTATATTCCATATATCTTAGATTCAATTTACTTCATCCAATCATGAGGCATGATGAAGTGAGAGCCATTCAATTGAGATCTATGTGAGTGCACACCATTGGTTTGGGGTTTTGTTAACATTAATCTTAGAATGTGAGAGCACCATGTGGTATCTTTGTGGGGATCCTAATATTTGGCCCTATTGACCTTGGGGAGGACCTATGCATCATTGACCTCTATTTAAATTCCTGAGATGGTGACACTTATCACCTCCACAAGACTCCTTTGGCCATTTGACATTTCAATGTTGTGTTCACTCTATTCAATAAAGAGATGTGGTGAGGTGAGATCCATTGATAGTGATATGGGTGGTCATACATGATTGTCCCAAAGGACTAAATTCTTAGGTTCATCAAGATTTTTTCATTTCATCAGATCATCTCCTTATGATGAATCTAGACTGTCAGATCTGAAAAATAGTAGGGCATTTAAGTTAGGACTTAGGTAGATTAAAACTTAGGCAAAAGCTTTAATACTAAGGTCTCATTTGCATTGATAAATGTGATGGGGACTTAGGGTTAAAACTTTAGGATAAATTTTTGAACCAAGGGTACCATGCTAAAATAAAAGGACCCTACTAGCATAACATTAGACCATGTTAGAAATAAAGGAAATAAAGGGAGGAAAATAAAAGTGACTAAGTAAGACTTTCATGTTAAAGTTTGGTCATGTTAAAAAATATGACCAAACCTTAACATGAAAATTAATCTTAAGTCTAGAGTAATTTGAAATATTCCTACCAAATGTAAATTTGAACCAAGGGCTTAAGCTATGGTTTTTTTAAGGAGAGTCTTTAGAACATAAACCCAAGATTGAATTTTCATGGACTAAAGGCTAGTGAAATCCTAAATAGAGTCAATCTATAAACTCTTAAGCATGATCCATCAGCAAGAGCCCCATTAAACCTGTAACTTTAATACATGAGGACCAATTATTAGTAATGTTAGGTAAGCTTAAAGTAGAATTACAAGTAACTAGGCCATTCTATCAAAGTGGATGATCTTTAAATTTTAATAATGTTCAAAACATACCATGTTTTTAGTGTTAAGGTTCGAAGTATCTCAAGGGTACCAATTTTTAAAAATAGGGGTATGTTGACCTCAAAAAATGTCAATTTTTAGGGGAAAAATAACAATATGTTAGAACCTAGAGACTCTAGTTTAGACAAACAACTAGGTCATCCACTCCACTTGATCAATGTCATTATCTAGATTAGTTTATGGTTGAAATAAAGCTTACACATACAGAATTGGGATTAAACATTAATACATAGCCATGTTATGTGTGTGCTTTGATTCAACTTACTACTTTTCATGGGATTTAGGGGGAAACTTCTAGGTTTCATGTCTTTAATCATTAACACTGACTTGGAGCATGTTTAGATATTTATTAAGAACCATGCTTCTGGTTTAGGGAAGGTTTGGGCATTGCTCTGCTACCATCTAGGCATCCATAGCCCTAATATATATGACTTTAGATCCACTCATGGCCTTGCTCCACTACCATCTAGGCATCCATAGCCCTGGTGGAAATTACCAGAACCACCTTATGCTTGAAAAGCTTTTGATTTTGTATTGAATTCTTATTTTTGTTTTTTTAGATATTTTATGCTTTTAGCAAGGTTGGGAACTAGGGTAGCCAAGTTTAAGGATTTGATCTAATGTTTGATCCTAAAAAAATCACATATGGTTGCAACCATTATCCCAGGTAAGGATGTTTATTAAGTTCTAGCATGACTATGCCTCAACAGATTAAGCTTTCATCCCACAAGTGTAAATCTTCTTAAAACAATATTTAGGTCAAGACAATGTTCAAGCTCCCATGGAACAATTGGCCTCTTCCATTGGTATTTACCAGTTTCTTCAAATCATAACATTGGGATCACATTTTAGACCCATGGTTAACATATGTATAAGTTTTATACCCACATTTTTAAACTTTGGAGTTTCAAGCCAACTAAACAAACTTTGAGCTGAGAGCTATCCAAAAGGACTTGTTGGAAGCAAGAAACAAATAAATAAGAAATAAACACACAACAAAAAATAACAAAGAAGGAATCAAAAGGGAAGTAAACAAATATATACATGTTTATGTACAAATAAGGGATAGAAAAGAAAAAACTTAAGGGAACTAACTAGCCTACCTACAGTAGCTCTAACCAGTCTTATAGTTTTATTCCAAGAAGACCCCTGGTGGAACAATAGCAAGGTAATTCTTGAGATATTTCCCATTAGTGGGAAATGTGAATTATTATCCTTTAATATCTCTCAACTTGAAGGTATTCTTTCCAAGTGTCTCTACAATCTGATAAGGGCCAATCCATAGGGGTGTGAGTTTTCCATGCTTTCCCTTTGGTTCATATGATTTGTCCCAAAGGAAAACTAAGTCTCCCTTTCTAAACACCTTCACCTTTGACCTTTTTTCAAACCAAATCTTCACTATGGTTTGGTGCTTGTTAAGTTAGTAAAGGCTTGTTCCTATGCATCTTCCATTTGGATGATATTTAATAATCTTGAATTTGCAAGCTCTTGGCCTTCTTTCATATATTCTTGCATGAATTTAGATGTGGACAGCTTGAGAGTGATAGGGAAGATAGGATCTTAGCCATACACCAATAGGATCTAGTGATGTCTTTAAGGCTTATTTGATCCTTATCCTATCTACCCATAGCGCATACTTGAGAATATTATGCCAAGTCCTAGGCTTGTCTATAGTAGAATTCTTGATTATTTTCATCAAGTTCTTATTGGTAGACTTAGACACTCCATTTCCTTGAGGGTAATGGTTGGATGAAAAATTAAGACAAATTCCACTATAATATGCCCATTATATCATCTCTATGGATATAAATGTAGATCCATTGTCACATACCAAAGAGACTAGAGTTCCAAATCTGGTACATATGTTTTCCTCCAAGAAATTGATAACTTTTTATTTCTATATTATTTGGTGGATATAGCTTCAGTCCACCTTGTGCAATAATCTATGGTATTCAGGATATACTTGTGACCTTTTGATGAATTGGGGTTGATTACCCCTACAAAGTCTAATCCCCATTATGAAAAGGGTTTATCAATCATGACTAGTTATAAAGGCATTATTGCCTTTATCTCCTTTATGTTGAAGATCTAGCATGAATGGCATTCCCTTACATGATTATGAGCATCTTTGAAAATAGGTGGCTAATAGTATCCATCTCTGAGGATCTTGTGAATTTTGGTTCTCCTATATGGATGTCCATTGCCTAAATTATCATTGAAGGTGCTCATGATCTAGGTAGCTTATTCTTTTTAGAGACATCTCAAGTAGACACCTTCAAAGTTCTTTCTATATAAAAACCAATCTTTGATCAGATAATGGGTTGCCTTGAGCCTTAGGGCCCTCTTTTACTCCCTGGTTAGTCCTGTAAGATCAATACCATTAAATAGAAAGTGGATGATGGAATCATACCATCCATTATCTTGAAATCTTGGTTGATCAACTTTCATAATACTTAGCTTAGGAATAGCATTATCAATCATTTATATCAAGCCTTGGTATCTTACAAGTTTTTTAGTTTTCATTTCTATGTCATACTCTTGTAAAACTGACATCCATTTACCTCTAATTTCTCCAAGTTCGTTATGGCTTAACATGAGCTTTGTGGTAGGGTCAAGTAAAATAGCATGCACCTTATTTCTAAGGATATAGTGACAGAATTTATTCACTTCCATAACTAATGCACATGTTTTTTTATCAATCAATGAATAATTCAACTCAGCATTCTTAAAGTTAGTACTCATGAAAGCTATTGGGTGATCACACCCATCAATCTTGTAAGTTAAAATTGTAGCCATAGTATCATTAGATGTAAAATAATAGAGATAGAATTCCTTTGAAAATTTAAGACTTATCAGGATTAGAGCTTGGATATTTACTTATTTGATGTCATTGAATGCCTTCCTTGATTCATTATCCCAAGTTACCTTAGCATCCTTCTTCAACATATCATTCAATGGTTTGACAATTTTTTCAAAAATATAAATGAATTTTCTATCAAATTTTATTTTTCCAAAGAATAATTTTAACTCATTTCTACTATTTGGAGACTTTATCTTAGATATAGCTTCCACTCTTTCAAGATCTATTGAGATCCCATCTTTAGTTATGGCATGGCCAAACAATTTACCTTCAGTAACACAAAAGATGTTTTTCTTGGGGTTGAGGGTGATTTCATACCTTCTACACCTCTGAAATACTTGTTGTAAATGCATAAAGTGATCTTCCCTATTTTTAGAAAAAATAGTTAGATCATCCATGTATATAATGATACACCTACCAATTAGACATTTGAAGTCATGGTCCATGGCCCTTTAAAAATTAGGTCCTACATTTATTAATACAAAAGGCATTCTTTTATAGGCAAAGGTGCCCCATTTAGTTGTGAAAGTTGTCTTCATTTTATCTTCCTTGTCAACCAACACCTGGTTCTATCCTGAAAAACCATCAAGAAAAGACATCATGGTTGATCCTAAAACAATTTGTATTACTCGGTCAAGAGAGGAAAGAGGATAATTATCATTTTTAAATGTTTTATTAAAATTTCTAAAGTCAATACATAGTCTAATTTCACCATTCTTCTTTTTGACTAGCACCAAATTGGCCACCCAGGTAGAGTGCCTAATGGGAAACACAATTCTAGCATCTAGCAGTCTCTTGACCTCTTTGAAGATCATGGCTTCTAAAACAAGATTCATAGGTCTTTATTTCTACCTGAAGGGTTTACAATTTTCTTTGAGAGGTATAGTATGGGTGATGACTCTTGGATCAAAGATCTTCAATTCATCAGAAGACTAGACTATGACATCCTTGTATTGTGTTAGCAACTCTTTGGCTCTCTTATTTTTAGCACTTGTACACGTTTTTCTAACATTGACCATCTAAGGTTGATCTTGAGGGCCAAGATCAACTGCATTGTAATCTTTCCCATTTACCTTGGGAACTTTAGTGGTTTCAGCTAGTTTGTCTTAATTAAATAATCTTTCTAAGGCAATAATGCCCTTAGGAATCTTATTGTCATTAAGTTGAATGACTTTGCCATCAATATTGCCTTCTCTACAAGTACTTTCATTAGCCACATTAATAACATGAGCATCAAATGCTCATGAATTGGTCATGAAATCTAAGATCTATTGATCATCACTAAAGACTTTAAAATGGTTCACATTATTTGAGATTGAAGGATAAGGTATCAACTCAATGCTGAGGTTGGGTGAGTCCCTATTAGGCATGAGGTTGGATGTCATAAAGGCTAGCTCATCAATTGCTTTATTCTCCTCTTTAGCCATGGAGACAATGTTAAAGGCATCAAAAGACTTAATTAGATCTTAGATCCTAAATTTATACCTCTTAAGGTAGGATAAATTGTAGTGATATTTGATTCTCATGTGGTTGACCACTAGTTCTGAATCCCCATAGACTCATAGTTCTTTGACTTTGTTCTTGATAGAAAATTGCAAACCTAGGATGAGGGCCTCATATTCAGTAAGGTTATTGGTGCATGGAAACTAGAGCCTCTAAGATGCATGATATTTATTATCAATAGGATCAATTAGGATAACACCAACTCCAGATCTAGACTTACATCTAACACCATCAAAATGTAGCTTTTATAGACCAAGCATAACATGAGTACTTTTAGGATCACACACCTTAGTAGTTTCTAAGGTAAAAACCCCTAAATATGAATCAATTATGTTGACCCTTTTATTCATAACATTATACTCAGTGATCATGTGCTTCATTCTTGGCTCCTTTTCAAATCTTATCTAGTTTTCAACTCCTTTCCAAGGTAGCCATAAATGTGAATAATTTATGGACATGTATCCATTTAGAGCTTTGGTCTATTCCCTACTTAACAAGATTCCATAAGCATCAATAATGTCAAAAATTTAGATATCAACAACTATTGTACTCTAGGCTCATAGCCCAATTGCATATGGACATTTAACAATTATCCAATCACCTTGACTCTAGATTTATCTAATTGAGTAACAACTCTATCAGACTTAATAGGTGATATTGGTGGATACACTAGAATCCAATAAATAATTATGCAAATTCTTACTGAACATCCTGACTATGAGTAGGAAAGGAGGAAATTATGCCTTAGCTTTGCGCAAAGTCACAATATCATTCTCAGCTTTGGGTGGTTTGTTAGATTTCTTTAACAATGATTTCAATAAGAGGTTCCTTTGTTCTATGATCCGTGTTAATCTGTGCAATGTGATTTTAGCTTTTATCCTTTTCATGTCCTCAATAATATTATAACCAACCTTATTTGAAGAACTAAGAACCTCAACATTATGCTTAGAGGTGCTCCCTTTGGGTGGTTCTAGATCATTATTTAAAAAACTGTCTAGAGGAGTTTAAAAGCTATTTGGAGGTGTTGAGGTATTCAATGGCTGCCTCTACTCTCTATTTCTCAAAGGATAAGTCTTCTTCAATAATTTTTGGAAGGCCTAGATCTCCTCAAGGACATCATCAGGTTCATTATCTTATTGAAAATGGAATTTGAATGTTTTTACCATGTTGACTTGATCAAATGATTTGGATTATAAGGTACCTAAACCATAATCCTTATTAGGGACCACTTCAAATATGTCTAACTCTTTTTGAAATGCCTTAAAATCTTTATAAAACTTAATGCAATCAATCTCACCATGTTTGATTTTATAATAAACAGGCAAAACAATGTCAGTAAGATTAATATTCATGGTTTTTTTACTAGAAGATAATTCATTAGCCTTGTTATTATATAAATTATCATTTTAAAACTTATTATTAGGTCTATTAAACCTTTGGAATGTGATGTTCCTACCAAATCTCTCTTTAGTATTACCAACTTGTTTTTGCAACTGAAGGAAATCAGTGCTTAACTTTTGGACCATTTTCAAGATAAACTCATTCTCATTCTTAGGATTTTTAGTATTGTCAACTTGGTTATTATTAGTACCAGTAGATGGTACTAAATTTATTTGATCATTTTTATTGTATCCATTAGCAGTAGGATAACTCAAGAATATTAAATTTTGGTTAGGAGTAGCATGGCTCAAAGGCAATTGATTCAAATTTGGGAGTTGATTCAAGGCTAGAACATTTTGATTATTTTTGGGGAAGATGTTCAAAGTGGGATAATATGGGTTGATATTTGGAACATAGTAGGCCATTTGTCCTTATGGTTACATTTGATCACTAATGATCACTAATTTAGAATAAACCTTGACTAATTAGGTTATAGGTGGAAGAGATCTTTTCTAAAAAACAAAATTTGTAGGATTTATTGCATCCTTGTAGATTTCTAGAGCCTAAGCATCATTAGGATTATAAAGTTATATGGTCTTACTATAAATTTTTTGGAACCTAGCATTAAAGGACCTTATGGGCTCACTTGCATCCCTCTTGATGGTGGTGAACTGGTGGTATATGACACATGGACTAATAATTTTGCCAAACTGATCTATGTAAACATTATTAAAATCATCCCAACAAGTAATGTAGTTACCAGGAAAATTAAGAAACCATTTGTATGTAGCATATTTAAAAGTAATGGGAATAACCTACATGATACATCTTCATGTATGACATTTAGCAATGTTAAAGTAGCTTTGAAATATTTAATATGCTCTTCAGTAGTTACAATACCATTTGAACTAAATTTTGGCAAGTATTTCTCAGGATTACATGGGATATCATGTACCACACCTAGCACATTGATTGAAGATTATCCCAACCAAGACATACCTAGGTGAAGGTTGAAGGCAGTGGTACCTTGAAGAGGTGAATTTGGAAAATATTTTGAGAATTTATGCCTACCTTTATCTCGCATGTCTCTTCTATGGACTTCAAGCTCAAGCAAAGGTTATTTTATCTCTGAATGTGATCTTATTTAGATCCTTGGTGATTCTATCTTGAAGATTGAAGATCCTATTTGAAATATAATGTGTCAAGTTAATCTTTATAAAGATTAAAGATTAAACCTACACATTAAGCTAATTTTGCAAAAATTTGTATAAGGAATAGTAAATGACACCAACCTTTGACTAAGCTATCTCAAATATATGTTCAATTATGCAAATATGGTTTATATTTATAATTATAAACTCAAATAAACACATATCTATGAAAACATATACAAATATTTGATCAAAATAAGTTATTTTAACCCCAAATATTGTGGATTTTAGATCTTAAGCTATCTTTACCAAAATTAAGCATCTAACCTAAAATATATTTGATCTTTGTCTAAAGGAAGCACAAAGATGAGTCAAAGACCAATGATATTTACACTTCTAAGCAAAGAATCACACAAAATTAGAAAAATAACATCAATCTTTGATCAAAACGCACTAAGATTAGCAAAGATTTAATCAATTCACAAATATTATCCCTCTTTCTAGCACCAGTGAAAGTTGTTCATGGTGATGCCTCAATGTGTATCACAGCTACTCTTAGTGTTGAAAAACACTTCTCATTTTAGAATTTAGAGAATTCATGGCATGATTAGCAAGTTTTGGCAAATTATATTACTTGTGGTGAAATATCAGTAGAGCAATGTTTAACTATTCCACAAAATTTATATTAATCGATGCTTGAGAGAGACCATGATCAAAATATTTGCAATGTGTATCTATACTAATAATAATGAATTATGATCTCAGTTTAAACTATAGATTAATATAGGTGGATATTTACATGAAATCTAAACTAAAGTGGTCTAGTTTTTAAAAAAAGCAAAAGAGAAGAGTAAGGTAGAAAGAGAATAAGTGATTGTTAATCTTAACCTCAAACATTATGACAAAGTTTCAACTATAACTGAGTATACATTTAACTAGTGTATAGTGTAAAATAGCATAAGCTCATATCTCATTACACACTAGGAAAACTTCCAAGGATGATATAAATAAGTACAAGTAAGAACTAAATTTACTTTAAATATTTTCTACCACACTCAAATATCATTTGCACATTCTAATGCAAATCAAATAAAATAAAGTAAATTCAAGATCATTCAACTAATCTAACATAAGAACAATTAGCAACCCTGTAATCAAAGATGCAACACCAAATTCATAGAAACTATTCAAATTTAATACTTGTAACCAATAATTGAGGAAAAACCTCATTAACAATTGACACATCAAATATGGACAATCTTTACAGAATTCCTTGATTGTATTAATTGCTCAAAGTATATGAATTTTGGTCAAAATGCTCTCCTTTACAAAATGGTAGTACTACCTTTTATAGAAGGACAAGGTAGTATACCAATCAATTACAAGATACAAAATGTACAAAATATAAGGATATTTATCCTTCTTTACAACTCTAGAATACATTTTCTTTTCCAAATAAAATTGACCTAGAGACAAATATGCTAACAAACTAGCATATGCCTTTATAAAAGGATATTCAATGTTCAAATATTACAATATTTTAAAAAATAGAACATTATTAAGTTAGTTGGTGGGATCTGAGCTGGAAGACTTGCTTGTTGCTACTAAAGGATGATCATAGCCTTTTGGTGTTGCTCATTGACTAGCTCCAAGTTCACAGCCAATTTTAAGAGATACTTTTCCTCTTTATCATAAAGATTATTTAGTTCTCTATCATTTATAGACATGGATTAATTCATGCTCTTATCCTCAATTATGCTTTCACCTGCATTGAAGATCATGTCTAGGATCTTATTATTGTCTACCCCATACTGGCCTTGACTTTTACTTTTTATTTCCTGAGTCACCAGAGTAGCCCTGTGTTTAAATTCATTATCCTTGATGATACCTAGGACAATAGGTTGTGTAGGGTCTTTAAGAATTATCCTAAGGAAATTTTCAATCCTTTATATTATCTCCTCATCATGCTTGAGGAGTCTGTCTAGATCATGGGACCATGTACTTAAACCTTAGACTTTGTCAATCACAATTCCTAGAATTACATTCAAATGTCCCAAACTTATTATTTTGAATCTAAGAATCTAGTTTTCAACTCAAATGTTGATTAACCATATTATTTAATCCTCTAAAGCTTTTCATTGGTATATTATACCCTTATCCACTATATTTTTCTATGCTAATGCATTCTACTTCAACTTCATTATTTTCAATGCATCAAACATGTCATAAATGGATTCATCAAGCATTTTGATCATTACCTCAGGCATTGATAACATAGCTTGTGTTTCCAAATTCTCCTTTTAATTATCCAAATGATATATTATTTATTTCATACCTCTAATGCCTAATATAACCTAAGCTAGATGAGCCTCAGTTAGTTCTTTAATGTCCTCTTCATACATGGGGTACTCACCAAGTCTTTTTCCTCCAATTGGGGTTAAGCTTACAAATGGATCAACATTTTAAAAGGTAAACTCTTTAGTTCCTACCATGGATTTTCTATTTTTAAATATTCTAATATTGAAATTTTAGGATTGAATTAAACCTTGATAGTTGGTTATGTATACTTTGAGGGTTCAGGGGCCTCCATCTGGGTACTACTTAATGCTCCTAGAGAATCCATCTACTTGTTATTTGACCCTATAGTAACCATTATTCTCCTCTCTTCCTCCTCCATCAAAGCTCTTATCCATGGATTGATATCATCATGTACATCAATATTGATGGTTTGGGTCAAGGCCCATTAGTGGGAATAGGAGGGGATTTTTTGCATCTTCTCATAGATCAACCAATTAGGGATGATTGGTCCATAAATGGGGTATTCCTCATTGAATAAGTTTATTTCACTCATAGGATGAGTGAAAGTCAACTTGGGCTTCTTTTGCCCAATTGAGACCATCACCAATTCTACCTTTCTCTTCCTCAATGGTGTTACTAGGACTAGATCTAAGGTAGGAAAGTTCTTCTTCTTCATCAGACCCATATGCCTCAACAAGGACCTTGAGGTAATCCTCTATTATTTCATTAAGCTACAGGGCAATCATGCCTAAGAATTCAACTAGAGATGTTGGTCTTTGAGGAGGGGTTGAAGATGATCTTTTGCTAGGTCTCTCTTCCAACTTTTCCTTACTAAGACCCTATGTAATATGTGCTTGTGGTTGTTGCTCTTCCAATTGTGGTTTATCTTAAGGGTGACTTGAAGGGCTAGGAAGCAAAATGTATTGTAGAGGTCCCATTTTCCATATGTCACATGGGGGCTTCTGGTCACTGGTCAGTCTATGTTCAAGTTTGACATTGTGTCTCTTAAACTTAGCTAATACCTCCTCAAAATTGTTGGCCCTAATGTGCATAGTGTCATAAGGACCAAGTTAATGTTCATAAATGAGTTTGAGTAGTTTCTTGATTTTCAAATGCTTAGCGACCT
Source organism: Torreya grandis (assembly GCA_037957365.1). Classification (NCBI taxonomy): domain Eukaryota; kingdom Viridiplantae; phylum Streptophyta; class Pinopsida; order Cupressales; family Taxaceae; genus Torreya; species Torreya grandis. The sequence continues at coordinate 2,584,988 of JARHVA010002266.1, read as the reverse complement.
TGTCATAAGGATATCACTACCTTAGGTCATCCATCTAAAATCCAAAAGAGTCCCTGTGTCTAGAAATAGTGTATACATGTTTCCAATCTTGAAAAATAGTTCTACCTATTATCAAAGGAAATGGATGGAGGAGGCATTTCCTTTTATCCTTGTATACTCCATCAACACCATGAACAAGTTGACCTTAAATATCTTGCTCTACTAGTTTGGTGGGAACATAGATGGGCAATCTATAAGGTTGAATTAAAATACCTTCAATTCTGATCAGAGTACAATCTAGGTACAGCTAGATGTCTCTTATTAGCTCTACGTATTTATTGATTAGAGGGATAATTCTAGGCATGGGGGGGCCTATAGTGGATTATACTAAATCAAGATAAACATAATCATAAATGAATTTCATGTGGTGTCTATATTTTAAAATATGTAGTTTAGAATAATGGTGGGGGACTATAAATCTACCCTTAGGTGACTAATTTTTGATATGAAAGATCCTAGTTGAGGATAGCAAGGCATCCAATAGATAAGACACTATGAAGAATTGTGTACTAGTCTTCTTCTTAATGGCCATGAATTGGTGCCTTAAATGGATGTTGATCATCTCTCCAATTAAGGAAGTGATATCCTTTTCTACCTTGGAATAGATATAAGATACCCAACTCTTATTGACATAAGTGGTTGAAGGGGATTCAAAGATTCTATTCAATGGAGTCATAGTTACCCTAATCCCTTCTTTAAATTGGGCAAATGGTATGTTTCCTAAAAGGTCCTAGATCACATGGTTCCCTTGGAGTAACCAAAGCCTAAGGATGGTGTCTAAGTCATTCTCACTAGTTAACTCCTTGATGGTAGGTAAATCCACATGGAGTTTTCCTAGTTCTTAGTATCTTTTGAAAACTAATAAGGAAATGTATTCAATTATCCTAGAGCTCCCTTCATGAATTATCTAGTCATGTTCAATTCTACAATCTTTTAAAATGGGAGCAAGGATGTCAATATAATGGATTACTTCAAGTTTAGTGACAACATAATGGATACTGGCCATTTGGATTTCAACTAGGTCATAGTACCTTATGGTCATGGTGAAAATATTTTTTTCCTCCTTCATGATGGGCTGCATATCTTCAATGGTTTAAAAGAGCTTGGACCGGTTCTTATTTCTCATGTTCTATGTCATTAAAGACCCTTCATTATCTATAGATAGATACAACTATGTCTCATCCCTTAGCAATTGTCTTCAATCTACCATGGCTTTCACACTTGTAAATTGCTAATTGTTATGTTGTAAATGGTTTCTAGGTCAATTATTTCCTGTTCAAATTTTAATTGGAGTCTTTTAAACTTAAATTTGATCAATCTAGGATCAAATTAGGGTACTTTATTCAAGTTTGGGGCTCTCCTAAAGGTTTAATGGTGATGGCTTATTTAGACTTTGGCTCATATATGCCTCAAATTTGATTTTGACCTTTGTATTTATATGTCTACATCTTTTACACACAAAATCTTTATTTTTTTTGTTTTGTGCTTGTGTGGCACTTATTTGGAATCTTTCTGTCAATTTTCATAACCTTTTTCATAAATGCCTTCAAAGCACTAGTTGTTATTTGAAAATTGCCTTTTGCTTCATGTTGTTTAATCAAGATCCAAGGATCAATACAGGTCATTGATCATGATCTACTCCTTCACATGTTATTGTCCATCTTTCTATCAAGCCTCATGGTTTTTCTACTTGTCACCTTTGTAGGCTTTTTGAGCTTTATTTCTTGTATCAATTGCATATCAAATGAGCATCCACCACATGTCAAGCATGTGGGTTCTTAGAGCTTTGTTGAATAGTCATCATCAATTTCATGTTGTTGGATCATCCAAGCTTGATGAAGTATGATACGTTGATCCTACAAGATGTATGAACTTTAATCAATGCATAGTCATAGAAAAGAACTTAGGGTAAAATATTTTATACTAAGTTTATTTAATGTTAATAAACATGTTACAAATTTAAATTAAAATATTTTATGCCAACTTTTGAAACATGATATCAAATGACCCTTTGAATGATATAAAACATGCCCCCTCTATCTAATTAAAATATTTGAAGATATTGAATTTGATGGCCTTGTGGACATCAATGATGACCTTGCAGATGTCAAATGACATTCAAGAGAATATCAAATTTAAACTCATGAAGTTCTTTGGATTTGGTGGGCTAAAATTTTATGGTTTCATAGATGTCAATAATGGCCTCATAAACATCAAATGATGGTCATGAGAACATTAATTTTAAGCTCATCAAGTTATTATATTCCATAGATCTCAGATTTAATTCACTCCATCCGATCATGAGACATGATGAAGTGAGAGTTGTTTGATCAAGATCTGAGTGAGTGCACATCATTGGTTTGAGGTTATGTTAACATTAATCTTCAAAAATGGGAGCACCATATGGAAACTTTATGGGGATCTTGAGATTTAACCCTGTTGACCTTGGGAAGGACCCATGAGTCATTGATCTCTATCTAAGTTCTTGAGATGGTGATACTTGTCACCTCTATGGAAATACTTTATCCTTTTGACATTTCAACATTGTGTTTGCTCTATTTGATCAAGATCCATGATGAGGTGAGAGTCATTGATCATGATCCAAGTGCTTATATATGATCGGCTTGAAGGACTAAATGCTCAAGTTCATCAAGATTTCTTTTCTTTATCAGATCATCCCCTCGTGATGTAGTGTAAATTATTAGATCTACAAAGAAGCAAGGCATTTAATTTAGGACACAGGTAGATAGAAACATAGGCTAAAGATTTAAGACTAAGGTCTTGTTTGCATTGAAAAATTTGAATGGGGCCTTAAGGTTAAAAATTTAGGCTAAAGTTTTTCACCATGGAGACCTTGCTAAAATAAAATAACCCTAATAGCATAAAATTAGACCACATTAAAAATAAATGAAACAAAAGGAGGAAAATAAAAGTGACCAAGTAAGAATTTCATGCTAAGGTTTGGTTGTGTTAAGAAATATGTCCAAGCCTTAACATGAAAATTAAGCTTAAGTCACAAGTAATTTGAATATTCCCACTAATTAGTTCCCACCAAATGTAAATTAGAACCAAGGGCTTAAGCTATGGCTTTCTAAAGAAGAGTCTTTAGAACATGAACCTAAGCTTGAATTTTCATAGACTAAAGGATAGTGAAAACCTGAATAGAATCAATCTTTAAACTCTTAAGCATGATCCATCAACAAGAGACCCATGAAACCTATAACTTTAAGACATGAGGACCAATTATTAACAATGTTAGGCAAGCTCAAAGTAGAATTATAAGTAAATAGGCCATTCTATCAAAGTGAATGATCTTTAAATTCTAATAATTTTCAAAGCATGCCATGTTTTTAGTGTTACAGTTCAAAGTATCTCAAGGGTCCCAATTTTCAAAAATGGGGGTATGTTGACCTCAACAAGTTCTATTTACTATTTTTAGGATTTAGAAATCATAGAAAAGTAAAATCCCCCCAAACATTGAACTGTAAAACTCCTATACCAAATGCTCTCATTTTAAACAACCATAAAACACTACCCTAGTTGAAAATGATAGCAATATATTGATTGTTTAAATGAAAGATATAAAGATAGCCTATCACTAGGTGTATCAATTAGGCTCTTAGAAAACTTCTCTAAACTACTAATTTCTAAATAAAAGGGTTAGAAAGAGGAGAAAGGGATGACTAAAAAAAAATATTGATACACCAATCTTTGACACTCCTTATTGCTCTAAGACACACACATATATGATAGCCATCCATAACTAGCTTGTTTCATAAGTGTTTCTTAAGAAGGATAAATAAAATAAGACAAAAGAGGCAGGTATGATCATATCCATAGCCTATCTTCACCTCATGACTGATATAGCACATCCCATAGCCTATCTTCACCTCATGACTGATATAGCACATCCCATAGCCTATCTTCACCTCATGACTGATATAGCACATCCTAAGACCTGCAAACATAAAACTATCTTATATAGAGGTAAGAGAGAGAGGACAAACACCAAAAAAGAGAGATCCTTCACAAATTATTCATGCACAAACTCAACTAAACACAATATGAAAGCATATATAAAGGTAAATGAACTCTTATATTACCACCAAAGTGTGATTTCATTAAAAAATGGGTAGGGATAAGGCATATCATAAGATCAAGTGGTCCCTTACAATGAGAAAAATGAGAGATATATAGAATAAAATAGAATACAAAAGAGGGGGAAATGGATGATTACTTGATGGATATCATCCTACATGGAGAAAGTCTTCATTCTTATATAAGTCTTATTAAATGGTTTGAGTTACCTCCTCTTTCCACTTAACCTCTCCCACTTTCCAAATTCATCACATCTCCCACTTGGTCTTCTAGAGTCCTATAGACACTTTGTGAAGGCTTGTCAAATCAACACAACATTGTAGTTGTGATATTTTTCAATTTTGATCATACATTTCTCCAATTCAAAATCAATATAATTTGAAAGAGGGAAAATTTATATTTATAACACACTAAATGGTATTGAAAATAGAGCTCTGGATTAAAAGATATGGCTTAAAAACCAACACGTAATCACACACAGTTACATAAGCACCTTCAAAACATGGAAAAATAGAAAATCATAGAGCAATATATGATCAAAACCCATCATATATTATATTTTTAAAAATATCTTAAAAATATGTTCAAAATATATTTTTAGTTTTTTAAAAATATCAAAATAACCCCTACGACCTTCCCTCTGAGTTTTTTTGGTGAAAAATTGGTCAAATGATAAATCTTCTCAAAAGGGTTACTTTGCACCATCATAACTTTTCACTGGAAGCTCATGCAACTGAAAAATAAAATGCATTACCTTCTTATACCATCAAAGTGAAATCATACAAATTTTTATATAATTTATACTCCATTTGATCTTGCACAAATGATATTTAAAAGTGCTCACTTGGTATATTTAGCAACTGGGAGATGTATAAAATGACTAAGTAAAAAATTAGCTTAAAGCTAATTTTCATAGCTGTGCATTCCACACATTATATCTAATATATGCACACTATATTTTTTATTACACTCTAATTATATTTATATATAATCATGATAAATTTTAATAATATTTTACTTCTTTTACTACTGAGAAAATGAGATTGAAATGTGCGCATTGGCCAAATCTAAAAACTAGAAACATAAAAAATTGATCAAGTAAAAATCAAATCGAAAGCCAATTTTCATAGCTACGCATTTCACACATGAGAGAAAATTTCTAAGACTTATTTTACCCTCACATTCTTCTCATATTTTTCTACCATCATGTGAAATTTGAAGGTGATTGGACTTTATTTGATCCTACATAATGGTGTTTAAAAAGTGTTATATCAACTGATTTGGCACTTGGAAACACAAAAATTTATACATTGGGTAGTTTTCATGATTGTGATATTTTCAAACCAATAATATCAATGCAAGTAATTATAGATGTAAATCATTACCTTTTGAGTTGAATTATAGGGAAGTCCTTAGCCCCACCAATATTAGATGGAGTCTAAAAAGAGCCAAAGCAGTTTGCTAGCTAATCACTTGGCTCTTAGAAGAAAGAGGTTCAGATGTCTAGATTGGGATGAGGTTTAGGCCTCCTATCATTATGTGTCCTCTATCACCATGGTAGTATTATATTTCTCGAGTAGAATTTAAAATTTAATCCTAGTTGCATAATATTTTTAGAGATCTTGGATTCTTGCCAAGGGGCCACCATGACTGGGGCCATCATTTTGAAGTTTATGATCTGAGTAAGAGGTTTGACTCAAAAAAATTGGATTAAAGATCATTCATCCCACTTATTTACAAGATTACTTGTAAAAGTTAAAGTTTTGGAGAGAAATGATGATCATTTCATAGAGCTCATCATAGTTATATAAATTATCCATAAAGTATTGACTTTGGTTATAATATTATATTGTATTTAATAGTTAAAGTCTGATCTAAGTAGGATATGAATGCAATTTGTTCTTTGTTTGTATGTAATGTATTGCTAATTTTTTACCTTTTTATTGTGTCTAACTTAGATGAATATCATATTTTTGAGTACGACAACATATTTCAAAGATGGGGTAATTTTGAGTACAGTAACACATCCTAATGATGGGGTAATTTTGAGAAGGTAACACAGTTTTGAAAACTCATTCGACTATAATTTTTATGATTTGGCACATGATATCCAAGATTGAATGATCTAAAAAACACTCCAAATATGTCCCAAAATTACTCTAAAGATGCTCTAGGTGTGCTCCAAAGAAATCTAGGAATGGTTCGAAGACCTGTACAGGGTGCTCTGAAGCCTGTACATGATGCTCTGAATATACTTGGATGTGCTTCAAAGATTACAAAAATTATGTGTAATACATTATACTAAGACAAATTAGTGTCATTTTACTACAAAAATTTTATTTGAAAAAAAATAAAAAATTGATTTGATGCAAATGATAGCTAGCAACCAAAAAAAAGGAATAGCCATATAAATCTTCAACCCCCTGATGCTTTCCACCCCTCAAAAACTTCTCCATAAATATTAGTTGCTCCTATTTTTAAAGTTCAAATATTTTATAAGCAATTTTTTAATATATAATGATGCATAGGACCCCTCTACCCAATAATATATAAGCATGAAGGAAACGTTCACCACCTCAAATAATAATGCTATGTGTTATTCAATCATTCATTCATTAAAGTTTATGAGGTGACATGAGAGAAAAAATTTCCACCCCAAAAAATGACTTTTCAACTTATTATAAAATGGAAACAATTAAAACCAAATAATAATAACTTGGAACATGCCCAAAAATGACTTTTCAACTCAATCTAAAATGGAAATAATTCATAGTATCCTGAATAGAGCCAATAGATGAACTATGCAAGGAGATAGAGACAGGGTGGAACCATTGAAACCCTCTCACATCACAGCACTTTTTAAATATTATTATTTACTTATAATTAATAAAAAAATGTCTACTTCCCCCTAACATTCACCATTTGGATCCTTATTAAATACAAGTGAATACTAAACAATCCTAATCTCCACCATTTTATTATCTCAACCATTTCATTAGTTGCTTACAGTTAATAAAAAATGCTTGTTTTCCCCTCACATTTACCATTTGGGTCCCTATTGAATACAAGCACTAAAAAATCCTAATCTCTACCATTTTATTATTTACTTATAATTAATAAAAAATGTATGATTTCCCTTCACATTCACCATTTGGGTTCCTATTGAATATAAGTAAGCACTAAACAATCATAATCTCTACCATTTCATTATCTCATCCATTTCATTATTTGCTTATAGTTAATAAAAAATACCTTTTTTCCCCTCACATTCACCATTTGGGTCCCTATTGAATATAAGTAAGCGCTAAACAATCCTAATCTCTGCCATTTCATTATCTCAGCTATTTCATAACAAAAATCCAAGTCTATCTAAATCTCAATGATTTCATAACTTAAAACGGTAAGTAATGAATAGAAGGGTCATGTCAAGCCAAATAAATCACACATTTTAGAAATAGTAAAACAATAGATTAAATACTTGATAAAAATAACCTAAAAATTGATAGTGAAAATGAGGTCAACGCTTCCACCACTAATGCCACAGTTAACCTAACAGTTAATAAAAGAATGTTTTTCGGCTTCTTAAAGGGAGAGAGAAAAATTGAGAGAAATAATGGAAAGAGAAAAAAATAAACTTAACCCTAATTTTGAAGCACCTAGAAATTTTTAATTCTATAATAATTTAAAAGTTTATATAAAAATTTGTAACATATAAAATTATTTTAAAAAAAAATTATATATTTAAACATTTAAACAACGTACATTATTTAATAAAAATATTTAAACATAAATAAAAATAAATAATAAACTCAGATATTTTTTTAATATAAAAATATTTACAAATTTTTATTGTTTATTATAATTATTCTAATTAAAAAAATTATTTATATTTGTTTATTAAATTACATGATTAAATTGTCTAATAGGGATTTGACTCTTTAATTTTTAACCCCCATAGAATAACTTTGAGATAACTTAATTCACCAATTCAAATACCTATGAGAGCAAGTCGCCTTTCTTGAATTTACAAACTAATATTTGGAGATGAATTCAAACCCAAAAAGGTAATTAAAAGTGATGCAAAATCGTACCTAGTAACTCAAAGACCTAGACTTGGAAAAGGATTTTGTGGGGTTATCTAAATTATGGTTATGTGAGGGCATAATTAGTCTACACCATACCAATCTATAAACATCAAATTTTCATTCATGATAACAAGTCGTGTGATATCTCAATGTAGAATTAGGGTTAAATATTTCAGCCAACAACATAAGTACTTCAACTTTGAAGCCCAATATTAGGGTTGAAAATATGTAGCCAAATCACATCCACCTAAAATCAATTAAATTTAAATAGGAAATTATAAACCAAGCAACTTTACTCCTCTTGAAAAAATATTTCAATACAAGTATCACATAAATTTCATTTATCAAGATTATATAAATTATATTACTGATGAAACACAAGATTTAATTATATCTCTTGAGAAGCTTTTCAGGGGCATTTTGACCATTAGCTTGTACATCCCAATATGTATACATCTATATTTTCTCACTCCATTTAATGTTACTAATACTATTATTAGTTGACATTAATTCTACTTATCTAATTTATCCCCTTTCATCCCGCTAATTTATCACCCCTTTCTAATTATTTATCTAATAACCCCCTTAATTATTTACCATATACAAACCTTATCCATCCCCACTAATTAATTAATTAATATCCTAAATCTCCATTATCTTATCCTAGTCTCCACTTATCTATTATTTGGAAATTTTAAATTCTCATGGCCCACCTACCCACCTATATTAGTCCATTCCTAGGCTCTCCTACACCCCTAGTCCCTAATCTCTATTTAATCCCATACCTAATCCTAACTAGTCCCTAAGAGGATTATATAATTATCCAATTCTAGAATCCTCTCTATTCTCACCCCTCCTCTCTAGAAGCCTCTAAATCAAAAGGCTTTTAAGAATAATCTCCAACCCTTGCTCTCCACAAGCCAACTTTGAATCTCAACCATTGATCCTTCCCTCCTCTTTCAATTTAAATAACCCCATTCCTCTATTAGATATAACTACAAATCATATATCAAATCCATGCCCAAATATTAAAGTGATCAAGAGTCTCCATGCCCATCTAATCCATCATCAATAGTCTAGGATCATGCCAACATATTGTCAAAATTATGAGTCTAAGGTAATCAATCCAATCCTTTTGTTTTCATATTCCATTTAATCATGATTTAGAGCATTTAGCTTTAGGATTATAATGTTGATTTGAATTGTGAATTCATCTTAATTACATTTAATTCTAATGGCTCTAGATCTTACTTAGGTAGTTTGATATTTGAGTAGATTTAGATTACTATAAAATGGTACATCCCAAGATGATCAATGTCATTTTCAGCTACCTCAAAACACTTATTATATATAGTATTTATATATATAGAATTTATATTTATAGATTGTATTTAAATATAGATTTGTATGATTTAGAGAATTTCATTCCAATAAAATAACAACATAGTCATTTGAGAAGCTTTTTAAGGGCATTTTGATGATTAACTTGTACATCCCATTGAGATGATCAATTCCATTTTTAGCTACCGACTCATTTAGAAAGCATTTTTAAGGTATTCTGATGATTTATTGGTCCATTCTATGATCACCAAGATCATTTATAGCTATCACAAGAACACTTTCTATTTATATAGTATGTCTATAAATAGATTTCCATATATAATTATATACTACACTTGAATGCTTTTATAGATGTTTGTAGATATAGATTTGTATTTGAGAGAAAATCTTGTAAATCAAGGTAAATAAACCAAGGTGGGGAATTTTCATAATCCTCATTATAAATTATTAAATTATTGGAGGAAAAAAATTCTCTGATTAAGAAGAACACCTAAAAGGTATCCAAATTATGTACTTGATTCATAATGTCTTGTATAACCCCCTTGCATTAGAGGTATCATTTCATCCCTTACCGCCACACTTTATGGCATTTAAAATTTACATATGATAAATAACTGGGTAACCCTAAGCATGATCAAGAAATGAAACTTCTTACATTATATAAGCTAGTAAAGTTTGGGGCCACTACATTAGCCTCATCCAATACATGAAAATTTAAGATCAACCCATCTTACAATGTTAATCTGAATGAACTAAAATGTGATACCAATCAAATAGTGAACATGATGGTACCACAATGAGTTATATTAAAATTCAAAATGCAAAAAAATTATTAGATTCACAAAGCCTTCGGTGCTTCTTATTATGAAGTTGTTTGGGTGTCAACTCATATCTCTTACTATACCTATAAGCAACCCCTAAGCATATTTGGTCAATCCCCAAATTATATGAGTCCTAAAAAATTACACTTGATGTGTCTCTTGCCATGGGTTTTTTTATCACATCCATGGGATCATCATAATTATAAATGGTCAATAATCTACTACAAGACATACAATAAAAAATATATAAATTCAAATATGGAAATAGAAGTAAAATTATCATCATGAAACTTTGGAACCGATGGTAATGATTTAGAAATAATAAGCTCTTGCATAATAAGTGGAGTTTCATCTACATTTTTTAAAGATGTAACATAAGCAAAATTTTCTAATAGATATTTGACTCCTTAATTTTTAGTGCCCCCTTGAAATACCTTTGATATAATTTAATTCACCAATTCAAATACCTGAGGGTGAGTCACCTTTCTTAAATTTACAAACTAATATTTGGAGATGAATTCGACCCTAAAATGGTAATTAAAATAAGTGACACAAAATCATATCTAGTAACTCAAAGACCTCTTAGGAAAGGATCTTGTGTGTTTATCTAAATTATGGTTATGTGAGGAAATAAGCAGTTTACCTCAGAACACTTACTATATATAGTATTTCTATATATAGACTTTCTATTTATAAATTGTATCTAAATGTAGATTTGTATAATTTAAGTAATTTCATTCCAATAAAATAACAACATACTCATTTGGGAAGCTTTTCAAAGGCATTTTAATGATTAACTTATGCATCGTATAGAGATGATCAATTCTATTTTCAGCTATCGACTTGTTTGGAAAGCATTTCTAAAGCATTTTGATGATTAATTGGTCTATTATATGATGACCAAGGTCATTTCCAGTTATCATGAGAACACTTTTTATTTATATAGTATGTCTATAAATATATTTCCATGTATTATTAGATACTATACTTGAATCATTTTATAGATGTTTTTATATTTGTATTTGAGACAAAATATTGTAAATCAAAGTAAAGGAACTAAGGTGGGGTTTTTTCACAATCCTCATTATAAATGATTAAAGCATTTGAGGAAAAAAATTATCTCATTGAGAAGAACACCTAAAAGGCATCCAAATTATGTGCTTGATTCACAATATGTCTTGCATAACCTTTTGCATTAGAGGTATCATTTCACCCCTTGCCGCCACACTTTGTGGCACCAAAATTTTATACTTATGAGAAACAACTAGGTAACCCTGAGCATGATTGAGAAATGCAACTCCTTGCATTATATAAGCTAGTAAATTTTGAATCCACTACATTAGCCTCATCGAATACATGAAAATTTAAGATCAAGCCATCTTACAATGTTAGTCTAAATGAACTAAAATGTGATACCAATCAAATAGTGAACATGACAGTGCCATAGTGAGTTGTATTACAAAATAAATCATGCAAAAAAAATTACTAGATTCACAAAGCCTATTATGCTTCTTATTATGAAGTTCATTGAGTGTCAACCCATATCTCTTCCTATACCTATAAGCAACCCCTAATCATATTTGGTCAATCCCTAAATTATATGAGTTCCAACTAATTACACTTGATGGGTCTCCTACCATGGGTTTTGGATCACATCTAGGCGATCATCAAAATTAGAAAATGTTCAATAATATGCTACAAGACATATAATGAAAATTATAGAAATTCAAATATGGAAATAGAATTAAAATTATCGTCATGAAACTTTGGAACCAATGGTAATGATTTAGAAATAATAATCTCTTGCATAATAAGTGGAGTTTCACCCACATTTTTTGAAGATGTAACATAAGCAAATTATCTAATAGGGATTTGACTCCTTAAGTTTTAACCCTCCTTAGAATACCTTTGAGATATTTAATTCACCAATTTAAATACCTATAAGAGCGAGTCACCTTTCTTGAATTTACAAACTAATATTTGTAGATGAATTTGACCCCAAAATGGTAATTAAAATAAATGACACAAAATCATACCTAGTAACTCAAAGACCTCTTGGGAAAGGATTTTGTGTCTTTATCTAAATTATGGTTATGTGAGGGCATAAGCAGTCTACCTCAAAATACTTACTATATATATATATATATATATATATATATATATATATATATATATATATATATATATATATATAATATCTAAATGTAGATTTATATAATTTAGTGAATTTCATTCCATTAAAATAGCAACAGACTCATCGTAATAAATTACACTTGATGGGTCTCCTATTATGGGTTTTGGATCACATCTAAGGGATCATCAAAATTAGAAAATGTTCAATAATCTACTACAAGACCATAAAATGAAAATTATATAATCTCAAACATGGAAATAAAAGTAAATTTATAATCATGGAACTTTGGAACCAATGGTAATGATTTATAAATAATAGGCTCTTGCATAATAAGTGGAGTTTCATCCACATTTTTTGAAGTTGTAACATTATTAATTTTTAATATATCTAGGAGAAACAAGTGGTGGTGGTGGTGGTGGTGGTATAATAGTAGGTATACACATTGGAATAGATGGTGTCTTTCAAACATATATATCCACTTCAAATTTTTATCATATTTCTAAACTCAAAATTATTCTTGGTCGCTTCTAATTTTTTAGTGTCGTTATAACAAAATAAAATTATCCATTGTAATCACCAAAATAAAACCTAATCACCCAAAACTGAGCTCCTTATCTAGCGAATACAGATACCCCCTAATCAAAACCAAGGGAGTTGTAATTTTGATGTAGAGATTGTGTTGAGGCTATCTCTTTACACAAAGAATGCAAGCCATTATAGACTAAAGCATTGCATGGTGATTCAGATCCCAATAGGTTTGCACCCATAATTACTTTAGATGAACTTATTTTGACATTATCATGGGTTTAGAGTAACTAGTAGGTTTAATTATCGATTTACACTCTTTTGCTTCACATAAACCCTCTTACCCACACACACACACACACACACACACACACATAAATTATATTAGTTATTAAATAAATATTGGCATATAATATATATCATAATATTTTTATATATTAAACTAATTAATTATATATTAATATAATATATAAATTAAATATTTTGTAAAATATATTTTAATATTAATAAATATTATTATATCATATAATATATAAGTTAATATACATTATAAATCAATATTATATATTATATATTTTAGTATAATATATTTCAATACATCTATATATTATTAATAGTACAAAAATAATATTATATTTTTAACAAAATTAAATGAATTTTTATTCCTTTAACATATTGTATAATGTCATGTAACATGAAAATGGGCTAAGTTTCTACTTCATTTAATATCATAAGGTCAAAAATACAATCATAGGTATGGATTTAAAACTCTGTGGTGCTTCACCATGTGTGCAGTAGGTAAGGTAGATTATTTCAAAGAAAAAACCTATCAAACATTAATAATGTTTGGTAAGCAATGGGCATTAAATTAAAAGTTGTAATCACGTATCACAAAGGTTAAATCACATATCATTAAGCATTAAATTTGGTGTTGCAGACAACACTTGACATGGGACATGGGGCAGTAAAGCAGATGGACAATCAATTAAAATTAAGTAATGTGAATGATTAATTTTGTAGCCCTTCAAACTTGGTTACAAAATCATAATTCAAAAATATGTGGCCAAATCATATCCATGTAAAATTAATTAAATTTAAATAGGAAACTATAATCCATGTAACTTTACTGTTTAAAATTATATTTTAATACAAGAATCATAAAAACTTCATTTATCAAGATTATAGAAATTATATATCTATATATTGTTAATAGTATATAAATTATATTAAATTTTTAACAAAATTAAATGAATTTTAATACCTTTAATGTATTATACAATGCCACGTAACATGAAAATGGGTTGATTTTTTGCTTCATTTAACATTACGGGGTCAAAAATATGATCACAAATGTGGATTTAAAACTCTATGGTGCTTCACCATGTGCACAACAGATGAAGTATATTAATTCAAAGAGTAAAATATGTCAAAAATTAATGTTTGGTATGAATTGAATTAAAACTTACAATCACATATCATAAAATTGAAATCATGTACCACAAGTATTAAATTTGATGTTGCAGATGATACTTAACTCAAGATAGTTGGCAATAAAGTAGATGGACAATCAATTAATTTCAAATAATGTAAATGATTAATTTTTTAGCCCTTCAAACTTGGTTATAAAAATTCTACAAACTGTTAAATAACATACAAATTATACAAAAGAATCTTTGTTCTACTTTACAAAATGATCATCAAATTTCAATTAACCACCAAGTCTTTGGAGCTATAATTTCAATTAGTGATACATAGTTTTTCTATTGAACATATTCAAATTAAGCTAAAATTTATTTAGTGCTAGTGAATATCTATCCTGATGAGTTTATTTCTCCACTCAAATCCTTTGGTTTATTTCTCCAATTTATTAAGACCAAAATGATTTCTTACTAACTTCAATTTTGAAGTTTGACTATGAGATATGTTTCTTGATGTTTCTGACTACAGGTGTTGCAAAGTGAGCTAGAGATGTGTTTATTAATTTTTACAGACAAGACTGGTTGGTGTTTTTGACTCGTGTATATTGTATCCTTATTGGTGGTTTTTTGTAATGCATAGTTACTAAGATGCATGTATTCAACACCTAAAATCAACTGTATTATTTATAATATAATGTTAGAAACTCTTTATTTCATATAATATGAATTTGTTGTTTCCAACTATAGTTTTGTATCCAATCATATTTATTTATTTATTTTTAAACATTTTTTTAAAAAGTAAAGTACTCCTAATTTTTATAAGTAACGTATATTACATAAATTTTTAAAGAACATAGGACTACAAATTAGAAAAAATAATCCAACAATTTCTTAGTAACACCCCCTCAAAAATAATCAACAATCCCTTAGCACGAGACCCCTACCTTAATGTAGGTGAATTTGACTAAATGGTAACATATCAATTTGACAGATGGAAATCTTATAGAGAGAGATGTAATTCCTACTATGATAATGTCAAATTGTTAGCGATTAGTTTGAGAGATAAAAAATAAAAAAATAAAAAATTGTTCATTATTCAGCAATCCCAAAACCAATGTGCCACTTCTAATATAATTTAAACATTTTCCAATCCACCACTACCATTATTCATTGATAAGAATGAATTTTTAGGACTAATGGTGGATGGTTATGATTTCCTACCTTATAACAACAATGAGGTTCCTTCATATTTTTTGAGGAAAATTTAATGCAAGTTTAATATCCTAAATGAAATTATTTATTAATTTTATTACTAAAATTTTTTAGGGCCAATAAAAAAGATTTTGATAGGTTGGGTGCATATCAGGTGCCTAATCAACCTATGATAATCTCTATCAAATAACCACTTTAGCTTGAGACAATCCCCTCTATAGTGAAGGATGTTGTATAGATTGATATTTTACATGCACTTAAGGTACTTACTGATACCCTCATGTAACATACGAGCCAATTTTTCCATACTGATACTTATGAGAGTGGACATGGAGATGGTCCAACTAATATTGTTACTCGACCACACTAATGTAGATCCTATGGTGATTTATGCACTATAACTTAAATTAGATTAGGAGAAAGATTTGATGTAGACCAATTATTGTGGTGTTTCTAATTGGATAGATGATATTATGATTTTGACCTCTATTGCAATAAATATGATGACTAACTATCATTATGTGTTTTCAGGCTCAAAACATGTGTTTTCAGGCTCAAAACATGGATGCCATAGAAATGGCATTTCAGGACAATCTTTGATGGATTTATTACTAAGACTACATTCTGGGGCCATATTTGGAGGATTAATCACTCATATAGTGTTTCTAAGATGTTAGTGAAAGCCACATTAACACAACACCTAGTATCATAAGCTCAACTTCTACAATTTTTAGTATTTTTCAATGGCAGATATATGGAGCTTAATCAATATCATAAGCGTTATGTTGACCATAATTTTAAATGGGAGCACTTTCTAGTATAATTGCCTTTGCTGCTCATTTTTTATTTTTTGAAACATATGTTTGCTTTAGAAATCTCACCTGCACCTTTACAATTATATTTTAAATTTGACATATAATTTTTTTTGTTGGACCTATTAAATTATAAATAGTGTTTAAAAGATAATAATTATTCTACATAATAATAAATTACAATAATATATATGTAATTTTTTAGGTTTTAATATGAGATAATACCATATTTTTCCTAGCCAGATTGTGAATCATCTTATAGCTCATTTATTGTTACAGCTACTTGGTTGATATATATATGTGTGTGTGTGTGTGTGTGTGTGTGTGTGTGTGTGTGTGTGTGTGTGTGTGTGTGTGTGTGTGTGTGTAATTTTTAATGTTATAAGTTGTCATTTATGTAGATTCATTTAATTTTATGTATATTATTGACTAGTGATGATATTTTATTTATTTCATTGTTGACTTCATTTGAGACTCTCCCATCTATATGGGTAGGAGGAGACATAAATTTTCCTAATGTGATGTCATTTTTGTAACAACTTACTAAGGTGTGAATCAAACTTGTAAATTATGTTTAAGTGTAAATATGGATTTTTTTTAATAAATTTCCTAACAAAAGAACCCCCATGTTCACATTTTATATTCCTTTAAGAATTATATATGTACATACATACATTTGACCTTGTTATAATTATTTTGTACATATTATTATTTGAATTTCATTATTTTATTGAAAATCTACACATAGATATAATCATAGCCTCAAATTATTTAATCATAAGGCACATGTCATCAAAAGACGTCGATCACATCCTTCAATATTTTTATCTCACTATGTCACTAATCATATATAATATGGTTGGCCTTTAGTTGATTATGGATAATTTTTATGGGTCACGTATGTCCACCATATCTTCTTCTCATAGTATTGAGAAGCTACAGTAAGATTTTCAATGCCAAACTAATGGCTTCCTATCATAATTTTAAATAACTAGTGATGTTGTACTTCATATGTAACTTATAGGTTTGTTAATTTCTTTTATTAGCATTTATGAAGAGGTGTGGAAAGTGGATAGATGAAACATGGAGTGACACTATGATTATTAATAATTTTTGTATTATGTGATGTATTAGTTTATTGTATTATAATAATATTGCATATGGATGAGGTTTAATATAAAAAAAATTAGTTACTGCTACATAACCATTTGGTAGTTGTTATTTTAAAATTGATTTAGAGATGGACTTGTATACAAAAATTGGCATGGTTAATTTTGGTAAATGGCAGATGGATTCTTGTTATTCCTATGGTTAGAGGATATAACATCTAGATTTATAGAGATTTAGACTTGTATAAAATATTCAAAATATTTGCAATGGAATTTTGATAGTGTTTAAATATTAAATTATTAGTATGGATTTACTTCTATTTATCACCACTTGAATATGAATAAGGGCATTCCTCTTTCACGTTCATTAATCACATCAAACATTGAGTGTACATCGAGTGATAATATATATTCATCCCCCTTGATGTCAACTTCAATGAATACTTTGACCCATGGTGGGGATTTTTCACAATTTTCATTAAAAATGATTAAAGTATTGGAGGAAAAATATTATCTCACTGAGAAGAACACCTAAAACGCATCCAAATATGACCTACTTGATTCACATTATATCTTTCATAACCCTTTTGCATTATAGGTATCATTTCAACCCTTTCCACCACACTTTATGGCACTAAAATTTCCTACTTATGAGAAACATGAAGGGTGACCTTGAGCATGACTGAGAAATGAAACTCCTTTCATTAAATAAGCTAAAGTATGGTGCCACTATATTAGCTTCATCCAATACAAAATTAAATATCAATCCATCTTACAAAGTTAATTTGAAGAACCAAAATGTGATACCAATCAAATAATAAACATGATAGCACCACATGGAGTTGTATTATAGAATGCACCATACAAAAAAATTACTAGATTCACAATATGTCCACCATATCTTATTATGGTATTAATGAACAACTATAGTGAGATTTTCAATGCCCAACTAAATTATGGAATCCTATCATAATTATAAATAACTAGTGATGTTGTACTTCATATACCTATAGGTGTGTTAATTTATTATATTTACATTTATGGAGAGGCATGGAAATTGGATGGATGCTACACAACCACCTAGTAGTTATTATTTTGAATCTTAGTCAAATGAAACAACTTATATTGTTTGTGGTTTTTTAATTCAATATCAGGGGCACATGAAGTAGTCAAAATTATATAAGTATGAAATATGTTTTTGAACATTTGATTGTAGTTCAAGTGGAATATATAAATAAATTTCAACATGCATGCCAAGTCATTAAAATTGATTTAGAGGTGGACTTGTATATAAAAATTGGTATGGTGTATTTTGGTAAATGGCAGAGGGATTCTTTTTATTCTTATGGTTGAAGGATAGAACCTTATCTAGATTCAGAGAGATTTAGACTTTTAGAAAATAGTCAAAATATTTGCAATGGAATTATGACAGTGTTTAAATCTTTTTATCAGTATGAATTTACTTCTATTTATCACCACTTGAATATGAATAAAGAATTTATTAAAATAACATTACATTCAAAAATGTTTCATTTTATGAGGAGGAAAAATTTAACCACTCTTAAAAAACATTTAAACATAAATTATTAAGTAAAAATATTTAAAGATTTAAACATAAATAAAAATAAATAATAAACATAGTTTTTAAATATAGAAATAATTACAAATTTTTATCATTTATTATATTATTCTTATTAAATAAATTTATTTATATTTGTTAATTTACATGATGAAATTGTCTAATAGAGATTTGACTCCTTAATTTTTAGCCCCCATAGAATACCTTTGAGATAAAATTCACCAATTCAAATCCCTATGATAGTGAGTCACCTTTATTGAATTTACACTTGTGACTCGATCAGTTAATTTAAACAATTTAATAATATAATAGACATCTAACATGGTCAGATATCAAATACAATAGAGACCAATACGTAGGATATTCCTCTTTCACATCCATTAATCACATCAAACATTGAGCATATATCAAGTGGGAATACATATTCATCCCCCTTGATGTCAACTTCAATGAATACTTTGAATCAAGGTGGGGGTTTTTCACAATCCTAATTATAAATGATTAAAGAATTGGATGAAAAAAATCTCTCATTAAGAAGAACACCTAAAAGGCATCCAAATATCACCCACTTGATTCACATTATGTCTTGCATAACCCTCTTGAATTAGAGGTATCATTTTAACCCTTGCCACCACACTTTGTGGCACTAAAATTTCCTACTTATGAGAAACATGAAGGGTGACCTTAAGCATGATCGAGAAATGAAACTCCTTACATTAAATAAGCTATTAAATTATGGGGCCACTACATTGGCCTCATCCAATACAAAATTTAAGATCAATCCATCTTACAATGTTAATTTGAATGAACCAAAATGTGATACCAATCAAACTATGAACATGGTAGTGCCACATCAAGTTGTATTAAAGAATGCACCACACAAAAAAATTACTAGAATCACAAAGCCTCTGGTGATTATTATTAAGAAGTTGGTCGAGTGTCAACTCATATCTCTCCCTACACTAAGGTATTACTAGAGATTGATATGAGTAAACCTTTTACACTGGGATATTATTAATATGATGAGAATGCATATTTTGATTTCCACTAGGGCCATATACATTCTACTAATAGATGTTTTTCCTTGTGATATAAGCTCTAGGACTTATACAAGTCCCAACAAATTACACTTGATGGGTATTCTACCATGGGTTTTGGATCACACCCAGGGGATCATAAGAATTAGAAAATGTTTAATAATCCACTGCAAGACCTTATTACAATGAAAATTATAGAAGTTCAAATATGGAAATAGAAGTAAAACTATAATCATGAAACTTTAGAACTGATGGTAATGATTTAGAAATAAGCTCTTGAATAATATTAAGTGGAGTTTCATCTACATTTTTTTTAAATGTAACATTAATAGTATCTTTAGGAGAAACAAGACTATGGTGGTATATTTTAGAATGCATCATCACTAGGCATAGTAGGAATACATGGAATAGATGGTGTCTTTGGAAAATATATGTCCACTTCAATTTTTTATCCAATTTTTAAACTTGAAATTCCTCTTGGTCACTTTTAATTTTCTTAGTTCCATTGTAACAAAAGCAATTTCTTCATTGTAATCATCAAGACAAAATGTGATCATCCATAATTGAGCTCCTTATCTAGTGAATATAGATGCACCCTAATAAAAATTAAGGGAGTTGAAATTTTGATGTAGAGATTACATGCTAAGAGGCTATCTCTTTACATGAAGAATGCCAACCATCATAGACTAAACCATTGCATGGTGATTCATATCCCGATCAATTTGTACCCACAATTATCTTTAAAGATGAACTTTAATATTTTGACATTGTCAAGGGTTTAGAATTATTAGGTTTAACTATCAATTATAATTTTACACTCTTTCTCTTTACATAACCCCTCTTACCAAAACATATATACATACATTATATGGCATGATATGTGTGTGTACATGTGTGTGTGAATATGTGTATATATAGAGAGAGAGATATTAAATTGAGTAATATTATATATAAATTATATATTTTATTTTAAATATATTAAAATAAAATATATAATATATAATTATAATTTTAATTATAAATTATATTAATATAAATATTATATAATAATAATAATATTAAAATATATTATATAATATATAATATTTTAATATTATATTACATTATATAATATATATATTTTAAATTAATATTATATATTTTAATGTAATATATATAAATATCATTTTAATATATTAAATATATCACTTGCCTTGAATTCGACTTGACTACTCCTGAGGTGCATTTGTGTTCAAAAATAGGTAGGAGTCCCCAACAAATATGAAATTCAAATTTACTTTATAAAATGGGGTCCATATAATTTTCACACATTTCTAATAGGAACAAAAACCGTTGAACATGTCTAATCAGATATATTCCTATTCTTACATATTCCTAGTTTTTTCTAAACATACATTGTAGAGCGCTAACCGATCGAAATAGAGTAGGTTGTAGTGTCTGAAGTGTTGACCATATTTGTTACTATCATTTTTGTAGTTCCTTATTTTTAGGTGTTTAATCTTAATAGTGTTTAATAAAAAAATTTACTCTATCTAAAATGAGTGATTTATTTGTGTTGACTTGGCCCTTTTATTAATTGTTTAGCACTTTATGTTATGAAATTATTAAGATTCAAATTTAAATGGGTAGACTCCACCAATTATAATTTAATATGGGTAGACTTCTTGTTTGGTTTAAATTCTATGAAAAATAGTTGCACAATAATTAATTTTCACCTTTTTTATCATCTTCATCATCTGGTGAAAACTAACCAATTGCATAGATTCAGCCAATAAATCATGTAGTTCAAATGTCTTTCCTTCTAAATGAATGAGCATGAATAGTTACTCAAAATTCATCACAATTATACATAAAATGGTGAGACATTACAATCCAAAAAAAATGTTAGCCCCATCCATGATAATAGAAAACATAAGATAATATAATAGGTAGTCTCCCATAGCTTTATACTATAGAATTTACCAGAATAATTGATTATACCCCCACTTGTAATTAGGATTTGAAATTATGGAGCTGGGTAAATGAAATAGTTCAATTGAGTAGCCAACTTACTATTGATAAATTTATGTATACTCCCAAAGTAAATAAATATATTTGACTTCTATTTATTAAGAAAATTGACCACCTTAAATTTGGAGGAGTACTAATACCTAAAAGTGCATGATAGGAAATCATAGGTTGAAAATATTCAGATTTATACTCAGGTCCTTCCAGACTATTGATGTGTGTCTGTGTCAAGAATGTAATGTGAACAGCAAAATAAAATTTCTCAAATTATAGTGTAGGTCTTGGAAAACCTTGGGGATTCACTCAATTTTGATTTAGAGATTATGTGGTTATAACTTACCACCTTTTAGTCTGCAAGCAGACACTGTTGTAGGGATAACAAGAATATGGTAGTGACACAATCTACCTAAATTTTTTATGATGTAAATTGCTTTGTATTTGCCAATATAAGCCTAAATTCTTAAACAAACAAATTGATATACATAATGAACATTAATATAAAGTGATTCATGTTTAAAAAGTTTAAAAGAAGGGAGTAAGTTAGGGAAAAAAAGAAAGTTCACTTACAACAACAAAAACCAATAGATCTCCTTTGATTTCTATTAGCAATCCAGATAGCACCTAGTTGAAATTAAACTACTCAGATCTAATTAATATCTAGACTAACATTAGAATGATCTAAGGTTATGGGATGCATGTATCTAGACTAGACCTCTAGTTATGAGGTTAACTCCTTTAAATATGTGAATTTAGAATCAATTACTAAACCTATTAGATTTTGGGATGAAAAGAGTGAGGAAGAAATTGAAATGATTCTTCAAACATAAAAAGACCCTATGAACTTTGAAAATATGCAAGATCTTATTGCTTCAATGTCTTGACTATCAAAATATTTTCTAAGTCCCTTAAGTAGTTATAGGTGAAGATTTCATGGAAATGAATATTCAACTGAGTTTGGATCCTTGAGGCTTCGTCCAAAGTCCACAACATAATACATTCCTTTTAGACTGTTATCTTCTTCACATGTTCACCATTATTTCATTATGAAAATAAACCTCCCCTATATAGACCACTATTCATGATGTGATGTCCTTTGTATGGACTGTGATAGGGTCTAAATATGCTTTAGCAATTTTGACAATACACAAATTACCCATGAGTTGATCTTTGTATGATGATCTCTTAACAATATCATCACCCTACTTAAAATTCTATACCCTTCAAGTCTCCATTAAGCATGGTTCACCCACTTGATTGTAGTAGTGCTCTTGAAGCTAGTTGTAGATGTACATGTATATTTATTTATCCCTATTTTAACCTCACATGTATCCTTATTTAGATCTATATTGAGGTTATTCATCTCAATATTTCATGCATTTGATGGTCCAAACAACCTTCACAAGCCTTGAAAAGGTCTTAAAACTACCACACCCCTGACTATAGCATATTTTAACTTGAAACCAAACTTGTAGGTGTCTCAAGGACACTTGATTGATTGTTTAAAGGTTGCTTTATTGGGCTTCTTAATGCACTTATTATGTTCCATGTGTCACTAGGGAATAAGGGGAAAGTAAGAAACTTAATTTTAAGTCCTATAAGACTTGGGGCTTGAGTTTTTTATACAAATACTACTAGAAATAGCACAAATAGAAAATATGTTATCACCACTTTAAAATTCTAATAGCATACCCTATGGTAGGGACAACATATGTTTATGCAATGACAGTTATTCTTGCTAATATTTATAAAATTGTTTTAATCTTTACCAATTATTTCCCAAAATGTAAATGAGCAATGGATATTTATAACATGAACTAAGATAAATTGATTCATGGGTGGATCCAAGAGTGAGTAGGGTAGGGAAGAAATGAGATTGTGCTCAAGATGATCAAAGATACCAATTCTACTAACTTTTGAGGCAAAAACACATAAAACTAGTATCTACCAACTCTAGCATAATGCTCAAAGCTAAATCAATATAGTTGAAGCTTCAAAGGAAGGAAATGCATATGTCTAACAGTATATTTTTCATGAAAATTACTCACTCATAGTAAATTACATGGCACATTCGATTGTAAATGAGAAAAAAATAGAGCAAGTATACTATCAAATTAGTCAACCTAGTGTTAAACTCAAGCTAATAGATGCATATAATGTGTGTTATTACCAAATTATCTTGTATAAAATAAAATAGTATCCATCTAAAAGTGTGAGAATTAGAAATCATAGAACACACACAAGAGAACACTATAGACAAACTCTTGAATTCTTTAGCTCCTTGTATTAATTCTGGTAACAACTATTTTTTGGTTACAAATGAGGGGGAAACCCCTATTTATAGGATCAAAAAATGCTTAAGACAAGCTTACATGGGCCCATAAAAAGTTTCCAAATATAACCAAGTGGATAAAATGTTTCATTATAAAGGAATATTCTTCATTTGAATTTACAAGATGAAATAGAATATTCTTTAATGGCATGGAGGTGGTTACTGGTTGGCTTCTTGTTATTGTTGTTGTAGTTGTTCTTGTCTTTTCTTCTTCTCTACTTCTTATTTGGTCCATATTTTTGATGCACTTTTAATGTTCCTTGTGTCACTAGGGAATAAGGGGAAAGTTAAAACTCAATTTAAAGTCCTAGAATGACTTGGGACTTGAGTTTTTATACAACTATTACTTGGAATAGAACAAATGGTAGAGATGTGATTACCACTTCAAAGCCTGCAAATAACCCTTGTTTTAGGGATAATAGATGTTGTGTGACATAGTTTTTAGCTAATATTTGTGAATTATATTGATACTTACCAATTAATGACCAAAATGTAGATGAAAAATAGATATATACAACATGATCTAAGCTAAGGTGATTCATAGGTAGATACTAGGGAGAGTAGGGTAGGTCAAAAAAGAATTTATGCTCAAGATGAAGGAAGATACCAATTCTGCTTACTTCTAAGGCAAAATACAAGAAAATAACATTTTCTAACTATATGAATAAATGCAATTGAAGCTTTTGAGGAAGGAAAATGCACGTGTCTAATATCATATATTGCATAAAGATAAGTCACTCAATGTAAATTGTATAACACATCTTGTTGTTAATGAGAGGAGGCAAAGCAAGTATGCTACTAAATTAGTCAACCTATCATTAAACTGAAACTAACCAAATGTATTTATAAAATGTAATTTCCAAATTAATTTTTAGAAAGGAAACAGTCAAACATCTAAAAACATGAGAATTTAGAAGTCACAAAACCACACAAGAAAACACTATAGATAGACTCTCTAATTATTTGTCTCTTTGTATTAATTTTTATAACAAGTGTTTTCTACTTTACAAAATGAGGGGATACCCCTATATATAGGCTTCAAAAAATGCCTAAGAAGTGCTTGAGTGGACCCATAAGTGGCATCCAAATATTTTCAAGTGGTCTAAACCTCCATACTACAATAGAATATTCTACATTTGATTTTATAAAAATACTACAGAATATGTCTAAGGGGTTAGAAGTTTTTGTTGGCCAACTTGTTATTGTTATTGTCTCTGCTTCTTCTTGTTCTCTTCTTAGGTTTATACTTCAGCACATGCTTGATAATCTTTGTCAATTTGCGCAAAATCTAGGATCATAGGCCTAAATAAATCCAATATCCCCTGGATCAACCTACCATGTTACATGAGTATGGGCTTGAGTGAATATTCTATTGTCTTTGCCTTGTAGGGTCTTTGATTGGAAAATGCTATAAATTTAATCACCTCTACAGCTATCTTGGCACTAGTCACATCTTATTGTAAGCATGCAATGAAGACTTTCATTTGTGCCCTAAACTCTTGGTCTTCCATGAAGGAGTTACCAAGCTTGGTCACCTTAGTAATCATGGAATCCTTTAGTAAGTGGGAAATTTTTAACTCAATTTTCTTAAAGGATGTTTTTACATCCTTGAGCTAATTAAACCAGGCCTTTGAGATCCTCTTTCTATTTATGAGGATAGTTTATGCAGGCATAATATCTTCAGGAGGAAAGACTTTGAGATCCATAAATTTTTTGCTTCTTTCCACTCTTACCAAGTTATCTAACTTGGTGTCATAGTGTACAAGACTTTGGTCAAGCTTGGTGACCACCTTAGCTTGTTGGATGCCATCTCCTTGTCTTTTCTTCATAACTATGTAAAGGTTGAAGACATTAATCATAACATTAATTATTGAGATCCGTGTGCTCTCTAGCATAGTGGGTAGTATTTGTTCCTTTAGTCTCTTTAGATCTTACTACATCCCCTTCATCAAGGCTATAGTTGATTCATCCTATACTTATAATGAGGATTTAGAGTCTTCATACTCTTACACCTCTCTAGGGCCTACCTTTATCTTCTTAGTTAGGGTGAAGAGTGGTTCTTCACTTTCATACACCACAGTCAAGATCAACTAAGGCTATTTTACTTATCTCATTACCACTCTATTCATAGTCCCAGTGGTTGCATCAAATATCATGCTAATTTGGGGTGTAACTTAGTTTACTTGAGGCCTCTCCTACCTTATTGTCTACATCATATCTCTTACCCAATTTGGGATAACTAAGGATTATGGATGAGTAGGATGTGGTTGCAATGGGATTACCTAGGATGAAGAAGAAGCTAAGGTAGAAGTAGGGATATATAAATTATCTAGGTCCAATTGACCTAGTGAATCAAATAAAGGTAGTGTTTGAGGCCAAATCATTTTTGCTACTGGGGTGAGGTGAGGTGGTTTTTTCTAAGTGAATAATTTTGGAACAGGCCTCAATGGCTTGATGGGTGCAATGGAGACAAGGGCAAGGGATGCACTCATGGTATCTATCTAGGATGGAGTTAGCCTGGGTCGCATTAGTTCTTTAGGAGCATGGTGGAGGTGGAAAGTTGGTAGTGGCATGGGAGATGAATTGGGAAATGGTGCCTCAAAAGGAAGTAATGGTAGGATATGTGAATGTGAGGGTGGTATGGATAGTAGTAGTATGGGTAGTTATAAAAGTGTTAATATCTATAAATGATGACAAATGAACAATACTTATAGAAGGGATTTGGGAGGCTATTAGAAGTGACATTATTTTGCCTATTATAGTCCTAGGGGACCTTTTCCTTGCATTGGCTTTCCCAACTATTCACCAAGCTAATGCTTGTAATCCTTTTAGTGAGATCTCGACTCCCCACTACTCTTCCTCAAGGTTGATGATATTACCACCCAGTTGGTCTAAGTCTTCTATGATAACTTCTTTAGTAGGTGCAAAGGTAATTAAAAGTTCTTGTGAAGGTCCAAGTTTTCCAATTAACTCTCCATTCTTGGATTTTTGAGGGATATTATGCCTACTTATATTAGCCTAAAGTGGGGGCCTACATGGTTTATTTTTTATGAGAGGAGTCTCATCTTCCTCTTCTTCTTCTTCCTTTTCCTCATAGTCCATGTTAAACATGTTCCCATGGGTTGGTAAGAGTTTTAGCCTTATTATATCCTCCTTCTATCTTTCTCGGTCAAGCCTCATCTTAATTAGTATGTTCTTCTTGGTTGCATTTATTAGGATTACCTCATCATTCATTGCATTGAGGTATATCCAGTCATATACCTCATCCTAGTGCTCATATTCTACATCCACATCTCTCTTGAATTTGAAGAGGTACTTGGTAATGACTTTATTCAAATCCCATGTTCTAAGGTCATCCTTGGGAAATAGGTAGGAATCCCTATGCCATGTTTCTACTATCACATCTTACTATTGTTTCACCTTGGCTCTCCCTAGTTGATAAGGATCTTTGCGGGGAGGTGTCTTCTTCTTCCTTTTGAATAATCCATCAATTGTATGGAGCATCTAATAGGCTATCTCTTATTTTGCTAACTTAATTGTCACATACCTTGATAGCCTAAGGGGAGCTACCATTAACCCTTCCACTTAGATGAGTGTATATTCAGGGTAGAGCTAGAAGTTACTAATGATCCTTAGTGCCTATCTAACCTCCAATGGAATCCTCTACATAGGGCATTCTATGATTGATTTATAAACTGGGGGATAGAAATACTATACAATTATTTTTATATGGTGATTGAAATGGTGAATATACATTGCATAATATGTTTAAGGCATGACTTCATCTCGTTCAAGAGTCTATGTGTTTGGCCTTAAATATGGCATTGCATAAATGGCATCTAATAGGTATCTCATCATATAGAATGGAGCTCCATTCTTAAATGTGTCCTCCATAGCTATAGTCAAGTTCTCACTAATAATATCCCCAAGTGATGGAATCTATTAGTCCTCCAAGATTAGCTATAGCAGTGGGATTATCCTTATGTCTACATATCCAATATGCACACTGTCAAAAACCCTATTTAGTAAAGCCATACCAATCTTTACCCTTTTCTAAATTGTTAGATGAGTAGGTACCCTTGATCATTCATATAGATAATCCCTTTGGGGTCTTTTACCCATAAGGTTAGGACTTTATCTAAAGTGTGTACCTTATACCAATTTTTGATGATGCTCTGGTTATATTCCAACTATGGTAGAGGTACATCATAATATATTTTGAAACTTGGGCCTATAATGAAGGAAATGGGGATTCCCTAGTGTATGGATTTAATTATTCCATCCTCATATCTTGACATCCTAAATATTTCATATAATAGGTCTATGTATGGCATGACCTCTAGTTTTATTGTGTCTTTGTGAAGACTGACAGGTTGGATTATCAAGATATCATAAGAAAGTTGAATTGTGTAGGGCATGGTCTCAAAATAATCAAGGTCTTTGGCCTCTTAAAAATTATAATACACACTGCTATAATGTTTGTCCCCCATGTCTATGGTGTTAGAGATAAACTATGTGTCCTTAAAAATAACTGAATTACCAAATTGAAATAAAGAATTTCCATAGGCAATGCCCTTATCAAAGGTGAAGTGTCCTACTTGAGTCATTTTTATAGTATCTTAGGTAGAAATTGACTTTATCTTATATTTTTTGCAACTTTGTAGCTCCAGCAATGGCATTCTAGGTATAATTCATGAAGAGTCTGAGTTTGGTTGACTTGAAAACATAGATAGCAGAGAGGGAAAACACTTAGGGCTTTAAATGTGATTGTGAGTATTTATAATTTAGTTGAGTAGCCTTTTAAAGGTTGCTTTGATTAATATAGTATTGATGGCAATTTTGGCTCATGTAACTTTAATGGTGAGCCTGTCACCTTTATATTCAAATATTAGTGCTGATTTTATTTTGATTCACCATCAATTCTAGCTTTAAAGCTAAAGGCTTCCATTTCTTGACATGTGGTATACCACATCAAATTCAGTTGGGTGCCTATGGGGCCTAAATATGACTAAGCCACTTAGTTGGCTTAGATCTAGATATATAACATTTCCTACTTGCTCTTGGGCTCTTCAAGGGATTATGTATAGCTTTTTGTAACTTTGTATCAAACAATTTAGGGGTTTATATGTGTTCCCTTGGGGGTCTCTTATGGGCCTTGGATCGAATGGTTCAGGTGTACCCTTGTGTCAATCTAAAAAAATTACATGGCATTATCTCATGGGTCTAGTAGATTCATTCTAAGTATCATGCATAGAGCATATATTTCTCAACCAATGGTACAGTTAAAAGTTTTGACAGGAATATTTAAGGCTTTTGATGAGCATCACAGTGATATATGGCACATTGCAAAGTGAATGTTTCCTTTAGAAGCCCTTTTATAATCTAATGTCTCATGATACATCATGAACTACTATCTTTAAGTTGATGTTTGATTAAGGAAGTAGGTGGAATATCCCTGGTAAATCCTATCTTTACATTTTGAATTAATTTCACAATTAATTATCCATTATTTGAATGAAACTAGGAGAAAACTTGAAATAACTTAAATATTCCTAAATGTCATCTATGTATTACAAAATGAATGTTTAACTAAAAATTGTTAGGAAGTATTAAATCAA
This sequence comes from Torreya grandis, assembly GCA_037957365.1. Lineage (NCBI taxonomy): Eukaryota > Viridiplantae > Streptophyta > Pinopsida > Cupressales > Taxaceae > Torreya > Torreya grandis. The sequence continues at coordinate 2,554,824 of JARHVA010002266.1, read as the reverse complement.
ATTTCTATGTAGTTGAGGGACTTATAAATCTTTATACTTAGAAATTTTGGAAAATTAAGATAGGAGGGTCCCCATTCTAGGAATATGGGGAGTTGAGCATCAACAAATACCTCTATACAAGCCAAGTAGTCTTGGTCTAGCTGAGCAAATTCTAGGATCACATGTCAAAATAAGTCTAGTATCTCCTATATGAGCCTATCATGCTCTTTGAGTACTGGCCTCAATGCCTCCTCAATTGCATCTACCTTTTCTAACCTCTGATTGGCAAATGTCACAATGCCCATTACCTCAAAATCTATCTTTGCATTGGTTTTATCCTACTAGAATTTATCCACAAATACCTTCATTTATGCTCTAAACTCTTATTAATCCATGAAGGAGCCATTAGGTTTGGACACCTTAGTGACCGTGGCATCTTTTAGCAGCAAGGTGATTTTGAATTCAATTTTCCCTAAGGATGTACTTTCATCCTTTATTTTATCAATCCATGTCTTCAAAATCCTCCTCCTATTCATGAGGATGGTTTATGCAAGAATAATATATTCAAGTGGCAGAACCTTGAGTTCATGGAATTTATTACTTATGGTAACTCTAGCCAAGTTTGCTAGCTTGGTGTCATAGAGTGTAAGCTTTTGGTCAAGTTTCATGACCACTTTGGCTTAATGGATTCCATCTTCTTATCTCTTCTTCATCAATTTATATAAGTTGAAGACATTAATGATAGCATTTATTATTGAAATTAGAGTGTTGTTTGGCACTATTGGTAATGCATGATCCTTTAGTATTTTTAGTTCCTATTACATCCCCTTCATCAAGGCAACTGTAGACTATGCATTTGTTTGAACTAAGGACATTAGGTCCTCTATATATTCTTACACCTATCTAGGGCCAACTTTCCTTTTCCTCATTAAAATAAAGAGAGGCTCTTCACTCTCATGGACAATAGTTATGTTTAATTATGGATACTCAACTTATCTTCTAACCACCCTCTTCATAGTGCATGTAGCTACATCAAACCTCATCCTAATTTGAGGTGCCAAGGAGGCCACCTAAGATATTTCCAACCTTGTTCCATATATGATATCCCTCACCCAATTTTGGGTAGTAGTAGATGTTGGCTATGTGGGAGGTGGCTACAATAGAAGTGCCTAGGTAGAAGAGGAGGCTAAAGCTAGTGCAAGGATGTACAAATTGGTTGGGTATAATTTCTAAAGTGATTCAAGTAAGGACTTGTAAGGGCCCTTGACAAGAATGAATGAAGTCAATGTTGAAGGCCTAATAATTTTAATAGTTATGGTGAGGTTTAGTGGCTTGTGGAAGGGGAACATCTTTGAGATGGGCCTCAATGGCCTAGTGGATGTAGGGGAGCCAAGGGTAAGTGATACACTAGTTATGGCTACGTGAGAAGGGGTGGAACCTATAGCTTGGTCAGCACTTGTGCTTTGGGATCTCGATGGAGGTGGAATGTTGGTAGTGAAATGGGAGATGAAGTGGGGGATGGTGCCCTTAAAGGAAGTAATGGTAAAGGATGTAAACATGAGAATGGGATCAGAAGCAAAAGTAGGAGTAGTTGTAATTATAGTAGTTGATAGGTCATCTCCTCTTGGACTAGCTTCATCAAAACATACCTTGGCAATCTAAGGGAAGCCACCATTATCTCTTCCATCTGGATGACTATGAAATATATATATAGCTAGAAGCTTCCCATTTTTTTAATGTTTCTCTACCCTCTTGAGGAACCCTTAGCATTTCACACTCAGTGATTAATTTATAGATAGGAGGGTAGAACTATTCTATAATTATCTTGATGTGGTGCCTAAAGCAATGAATGTGCATCAATGAGTATGTCTGGAGCACAACTTAATCTCATGCTAGAGACCAGAGTTATGACCTAATTAGGTAGTCATATAGATGGCATCCAATAGGTAACTCATCATGTATAATGGAGTACCATTCTTGCAAGTATCATTCATAATAGTGACTAGATTGTTGCTAATAATATCCCCAAATGAGGGGATCTACTGATCCTTAGAATTATTTTCAATAGTGGGATATCTCTTATATCTAAATACCCAATGTGTACATTGTCAAATATTTTGTTTAATATGTCAAGGCCAACCTTAACTCCTTTTCTAAATTGGTGAATGGGTACATTCCCTTTGTCATCCATGAAGAGCACTCCAGTTGGGTTTGTTACCCATGAAGCTAATACTGACGTTGGTTTGTGTGCCTCATACTAGTTATCAATGATGTTATAGTTGTAGTCCATCTATGGTAGGGGTAGGTCATAATATCTTTCAAATTTGGGCCTTGTAATGAAGGCAATGGAAAGTCCTTGGTTCATTAATTTGATTAATCCATCTTTGCATCTCAAAATTTTTGAAGATGCCATATACTAGGTTAGTGTACAGCATGGCCTCTAGTTTGGTTATGTCCTTATGGAGACTAGCAGTTTGGATTGCAATGATGTCTGAAGCCAATTGAATAATATGGGGCGGGGTCATAGTTTCATCAAGATGCTTAACTCCTTCGACATTGTAATAGATACTTCTATAATGCATGTCCCCTAATTATATGGCCTCAAGGATAAACTATATGTCCTTAAACATAACTGAATTATCATACTGAAATAGAAAATTATCATTTCTAAATGCCATTAAAGGGTCTTACCTATGTTGTTTCTATAATATCCTGAGTAACAACTAATGTCTTCTTGTACTTATCTCATCAATTTTTGAGATCCAATAATTGTGTTCAAGTACAATCTATAAAGAGCTCGAGCTTAGTTGAACTGGGGATGCAGGTGGTAGAGAGTAAACATTTAGAGCTTTGAATGCAAATTTAGGTTACAATAGCCAAGTTGAATAGCCTTTTGAAGATTACTTTGATTAATGCAAGGTTTGATATCAATTTAATTTTGTGTTATATTAATGGTGAGTTCATCAACTTTGCATATCTTTCAAGCTATTACTTTTAGCATTCAATTGCATTAGAATTCAAATTTAGCATTGATTTTCCTTTGATTCATCATCAATTTTAGTGTTAAATCTAAAGTTTACCACCTTTTAACATGTGTCACCTTCTGATTACTCTTATGGGTTCTCAAAATGCAGCTTTGTGATGACTTTTTTGTATTATGCCATGTAGTATCTTTCTATTCATGATGATTTCTTGGTCAGGGCCCTCTAAATTTGGTTAGTTGTGGGAGTGCCATGCATCATTCTCATAGGTAATCAAAGCTAGCATCAGGGTTCTTTCTAAATAGTTATATCAAATCCTTTGCAAGGACCTTTGTATTCCACATGGAAGGTATTTCAAGGCTCTTTGAGGTATCTCCTAAGAGATACCTTGAAAGAAAATTCCAATCATGTACATGTTCAAGGTATCTCCTAGCAAATACCTCAAAATAAAATTCCAATCATGTGCATTAGGGTTCTTGATAAATAAAAAGGTTCCATGGTTATATCAAATCCATTACAAAAACCTTTGTAATCAGTATGGAAGGTATCCTAAGGCCCTTCAAGGTGTCTCCTAAGAGAAACCTTGAAAGAAAATTCTAATTGTGTGTATGTTAAAGGTATCTCCTAGGAGATACCTTGAAAGAAAATTAAAATCATGTGAATGTTCCATGTATCTCATAAGAGATACCTCAAAATAAAAATTCCAATCATGTGTATGTTCAAGGTATCTCTTAGTAAGTACCTAGAAATAAAATTCCAATTATGTGCATGTTCAAGGTATCTATGAGCAGACCCTTTGAAATTACTACAAAGCCCTTCTAGGTAATCTCTTAGGAGATACTTTGAAAGAAAATTCCAATTGTGTACATGTTCAAGGTATCTACTAGGAGAACACTTAAAGGTACTAAAAGACCCTTCAAAGTATATCCTAGAAGATACCTTGAAGGGCATTTTAGTAACTTCAAGGCTACCTTAAAGGTATCTCTTAAGAGATGCCTTTCAAACATGCATAAAGGTATCTTTCAAGGTATTACAAGACCCTCCAAGGTATCTCTATCTACTAAGAGAACCCTTGAAGGTACTACAAGATCCTTCAAGGTATATTCTAGAAGATACCTTGAAGGGCATTATAGTACCTTCAAAGCTACCTTAAAGATATATCTTAAAGTTGAGCTGGCATCAGGGTTCTTGCCAAATAAAAAGGTACCACGGTTATATAAAATCCCTTGCAAGGACCTTTACAATCAACATGGAAGGTATTCCAAGGCCCTTTGAGGTATCTCCTAGGAGATAACTTGAAATAAAATTCCAACCATGTGCATTAATAAAGTTAGTCCATAAAATGTATAATATCATACTTTGTTCTTATAACTGTAAATGCTAAGGAGCAATTTGATTAGAACTTTTCTTGGACAAATATAATAAGGTTCAACAAAAAATTCTAAAATTTAAAAGTGAGTCCCCATTTCTTGAAGAATAAAAGGGGGATGTTGGGTACAATAGTATCTACTAGGAGAACCCTTTAAGATACTACAAGACCCTTCAAGTTATCTCATAAAACATAGCTTGAAGGGAATTGTAGTACCTTTAAGGCTACCTTGAAGGTATCTCCTAAGAGATACCTTTCAAATATAAATAAAAGTATCTTTGAATATATTACAAGGCCATCCAAGGTATATTTATCTACTAAGAAACCCTTTAAGGTACTACATGACCCTTCAAGGTATCTCTTAGAAGATACCTCAAAGGTCATTATAGTACCTTCAAGGCTACCTTAAAGGTATTGTTGTTAATCAGACTCGCACCCTTGTGAAGTTAGTTTTAGGTCTTCACAATTTTTTGAAACATGAAAACAATCTTAGGCTATGGGTGACCTAATCAGTTGATTGAATCTTTAGATTTTAAGGGCTAGCTCCCTTTGGTGTATCAATTAGGATCTCTATTCTACATTGAAAATTTCTAGGGAAAAGGGAAAAAAGAGAATTGAAGGAAAAAATACTATCTAATGATGGTGATACACCTATATTCTAGTTCATCCACTCAAATTGAGCTTTTAAAAACACTGATTAGACAAGAAAAAGACTGAACTTTTAATTCCAATTGACTCTTATGCATCAGTATTTCATGAAAAGGTTATATTTGGTGATCAAAGCTTAAGGGAAATGAGGGAATAGCCCTAATTCAAGGTACTAACTAGCCACTTACATCCATTTTAACTTCAACCAAAAGACATCAAACATATAACATGACGTGCATAATCTAATCAGCTAGTAACTAGGTAAGAATCAAGACTTGACAAAGAATAAAATTCTATCACATATGCAAATCACTAAAATAGATACACTATACCAGCATCTTGAAATTTGAAAAACAATCATATTTATCTAAAAAAGGTTAAAAAACTAAAATTTTGGTAGAGTTTTATCTTGCCTAAAGAGGGATGCATCATTAAAATGACTAAAAAAGCTAACTTATATAGAAAAACATACAAAATCTAAGAGATGGTGTTGAAAATAGAAGAGGAGATCAACTCCTACATCCCCCAAGTCCAACTTTAGCTATCGAAAGATAACAAAGCCTTCTAATAATATCCTTTTATCTTATGTCTTGCATGAAAATCTCTTTGGCATTATAAAAAGATGATGAGCCCATTTCATAATCATTATTTAGAATAAACATTAAATTCTTTAAAATTCATCAAATATGCATGGAAATTTGGTAACTCAATTCTCTCCATGCATGATGCTACACCAATCTTCAAATGGAAACTCCATTGATATGTTTGGAAGTTGAGTCAAAACAAAATAAAGTCCTTCCTTGCATGGAAAACAAGGAAGATGCATGATAATCTTCATCTAGTCAACTCCAAGTAACTCCATATTAACTCATTGAATAGTTATCCTATGTTAAACTACTTGATCCCTTCATGCATTCGAGTCTTCATTTTGGAACCGAGAGAGTCATACTTGAAGGCAACTACATGTATTTTCCAAGTGTGAATGATTTAATTATTGCATTTATTATTTGGCATGCTCTTTACTATAGTCTCAGACTATAGATCTTATAGATGGAAAAAACATCTTTATCATTTTTTTTCATGTTCACACTTGTCTTAGATACATCTAATCTTGCTTAGGCCACTTTGCATGCTCTACATGTATTCCTTCAAACTATTATTTGGGATCTTTGTTTTTGCTTCTATCTATTCCCATGGTTAAAATTTCTATCAGACTTTCATCTTCCTTCATTTCCTTCAAACAATTTTTCTGTGGCTATCTACTTCTTCTGGCTTTTTCCTTGGTCACTTCTCCTCATCCTTTCTTATGGATTTTTTGATTGGTCCCTTTCTTATGAATAATTTATCTAAAGTTTTTTCCCTCATACTTTTCTATTGATCTTATCCTTCAAACAATTTGTCTCAAACTATTATGTCTTCGACCTTTTTGAATGATTTATCCTTCGAACAATTTCTCCAAAAGAAATATGTCTTCAGGTTTTTGAAATGGTCCCTTGGATTTTTGTTATGGCACTTTCCTTCAGAAAAATTATTCAAAGCTATTTGTTTATTTGGATTTATTGGAAATGTCCCTCCAGACTTATGCAAGTGACCATTCAAACTTTCTAGAAATGACTTTCCTGAAAGAAATGACCCTTCAGCTTTTTGATAAGTGTCTCTTCAAAAAAATTGGAAAGGTCCTCTTTCCCTTCAAAATAATTTAAATGAACCATTTGCTGAAATAAATGACCCTTTGGATTCTTGCAATGGTCCTTTCTTAGAAAAAATTGCCTCACCCTTTTGAAATTGTCCCTTCGGATTTTTGACAATGCCCTTCGGGATTTTGTAAATGATCCTTTCGAAAGGTAAGAGACCTTCAAAACTTTTGTAAATGCACCTTTCCAAAAAATTGTAGAGGGCTTCAAAAAAATAAAAGAACCCTTTAAAACTTTGTGAAATACCCTTCAGACTTTTGGAAAAGGTCTTTTCCAAAAAAATTGAACCCTTTGAAAATTTTGAAACGGTCCTTGAATTTTTTGAAAATGACCTTCGGGCTTTTGTAATGGTCCCTCAGCTTCATGAAATTGTCTTCAGAAAACTTGAAATGGTCTTCAGGGTTTTGTTAAGCACCTTTCAAAAAATTTGTCTCACTTTTCAAAAAACTTGAAATGGACCTTCAAAAAATTTGTTAAGTCCCTTCCTTTAGCTTTTTTGTTTGACACCTTCCTTCAGACAATTTATCTAAAGGAATTCTTGTCTTTAGATTTATTGAAAAGGACTTTCCTAAAAGAATTGTTTCCTTCAGACTTATTACAGATGACCCTTGGGAACCTTTTGAAGATGGACCTTTTTAGAAGGAAAATAACCCCTTGAACTTTATGAATATGCCTCTTTTTAGACCCAAAGAAGTCTCCATAATGCTTTTCTCAAACAATCCTCTAAAAACCAAAGTGAATGCCTTAAAAATCCATGTTAATTATGGATTATGTCAAGGACTTTTTAGGACCAATAACTGACTCACAAGACAAACTGGTATGATATTCAAAGTTTCAAATAACAACGGTGGCAATTTGACCTATAGGGTCAAAATTATCAACATTTTAGTGAATCAAATCAAAATCATGCCTACTATGCTTGAGAACTAGACCATCTACATGACTCCTAGACTCACAAAGAAATGAAAAATTTGATCCATTACTATAATTCTCTCTTTTGAGCTAGCATGAGACAACCTTCATCCTCTAAGATAAGAAGAGAAACATACAAAATAGGAAAACTAACTAAATAAAGCAAATGTACAAACAAGCACTTATTTGGGACAAAATAAAACTAAACTAATATGCTTAAATAGCACTTAGAGGAAAGTAAATAAATAAACTAACAATGACAAAGCATGATCCACCTAGATCAAAAGGGAAATTCATAAACTCACTCACTCGAAGAGATGGTACAAGTTACAAGGTAGGATGTTTATTAATCATAACCTTTGGTGAGGCATTTTTCATGCCCACCAAATCCCTTAGCATCTCCTCAAATAATTCATCAATAGTAAACCAATCACCAACAAAGACAAACTCATCTAGTACTTCTAGATTTATTTCATACTACATGTCATCTAACACCTTATCAAGTGACATCTCATCTATGCATTGTCCTTGAGTGACCTCATCCTTCTTATCAGCTACTACAAGTTCATCCAGCTCTTCAAAGATCTTTGAATAAGCAAACTAATCTATACTATGATCTTGAATAGGTGATTCCTGATCAAATTTCTCATAAACATGCTCTTCAATAGGTAATATATCCCTATAGAGCTCTTCAATCTCCTACATAGATTCAAGGTACAATTGCCAATCATCTTTTTATTCCTCAATTTAATCAATCTGAATAGGATTAGCTTGAAATTTATCTTGATCCTTCTCAATATGAGATATCTCTAACTCATTTATGACTTCAATTTGTACCAACTCCTCTTGGAGTTCCTTCACATCAAGATCAGCCTTCTCATTCTCAACTACAACCTCAAGTGAAGTGTCGATGAGAAACTCTTCCTCATACACACTTGAATCATCCTCTTCACACTCTATAATAACTTGACTTATAGTTGCAACCCCTTTCTCAATCCTCTAGAGAATAGGCTCCTCCTAAAGAAGGGAGACAATGAGAGGGTGATAAAATTCTTTTTTTTGAGAGGGAAAATGAAGCATGGGAGGTTGATCATGATCATATTTTAAGATTTGGAGGACAATGAAATCATTTATGTAATTTTGGAAAGGAGGGAAAGAGAAACGCTTAAAGACCTCTACATTTTGTTCCTTCCACTTGGCCATTACCTCATCAAAGTCTAAAACCTCCTTGTCTTCATGGAAAACATGAACTTGAGGGATGATTCATGAACAAAGGGAACTACAAGAAGATTTAGTCTCTTGAATATGCTCTTCAATAGGCATATGAGTTTGCTCTTGACTCCAACTAGGAAGCTCCATTGGCACACACTGAGCATGGCTAATAATTTCATGAGAATAAGGAAGACAAGAACCCTCTTGAGAAAACTAGTTCAACTCAATTTGTTGCCTCTCCCAAAACTCAATCTTCTCTAATACAAAAATATATAACTCATTTACCTTTTCTAGATCATTAGCAACATTTTGAAAAAAAAACATTCACTTCCTCATACTAAAATCTTGAACAAACTTTTATTGCATATGTTAGTATGTTGAGCTCTATCTCTTCCATTTATTCTTGGAGACAAGGCTTCTATGATTCATTATAGGGCTAATAATGAAACATAGCATAGGAATTATCTTTGTATATAGCCATCAAAACTCATTCATGATAATGCAATAAAAATAGAATTATATGGAAACTGTGCCTGGACTATTAGAAGTAATTGCTTGAGCTTGGAATCACCAAATACTTCATGAAGAACACTACTAAAACTACAATTTCATCAAGACGAGCTCCAATGCATGCCAAAATGTGTTGTTAACTAGACTCACACCCTTGTGAAGGTAGTTTTAGGCCTTCATAGTCTGCTAAAACATGGAAACTATCCTAGGTTATGGGTGACCTAATCAGCAGATTAAATCTAAATTCTAAGGGCTAACTCCCTTTGGTGTATCAATTAGGATCTCTACTCTACATTGCAAATTGCCAAGGAAAAGGGAAGAAAGATAATTGAAGGAAAAAATCCTATATAATGATGGTGATATACCTATTTTTTTGTTCATACACTCAAATTGAGCTTCTAAAAACACTAATTAGATAAGAAAAAGACTGAACTTTCAATTCCAATTGACTCCTATGCATCATTATTTCATGAAAAGATTCTATCTAGTGATCAAATATTGAGGTAAATGAGGGAATAGACCTGATTCAAGGCACTAACTAGCCACTTACATCTATTGTAAATTCATCCAAAAGAATTCAAACATAGAGCATGACCTACATAATCTGATCAGCTAATAATTATGTAAGAATCAGGACTTGACAAGGAAGAAAATTTTATCGCATATGCAAATCACTGACATAGATACACTATACCAGCATCCTAGAATCTAAAAAAAAAGTCCTATTTATCTAAAAAATGTTAAAAAAAATTAAATTTTGGTAGAGTCTGATCTTTCCAAAAGAGGGATGCATCATTAAAATGACTGAAAAAGACAACTTATATAGAAAAACATACAAAAGCTAAGAAATTGGCACTAAAAATAAAAGAGTATATTAACTCCCACATCCCCTAATTCCAACATCATCTATCAAAAGATAATAAATCCTTCTAATAATATTTTTTTATATTATGTCTTGCATGAAAATCTCTTTGGCATTGGAAAAGGACAGTGAGCCCATTTCATAATCATTATTTAGAATAAACATTAAATTCTTCAAAATTCATCAAACATGCATGGAACTTTGGTAACTCAATTCTCTCCATGCATGATGCTATGCCAATATTCAAAGATAAAATCCACTTGATACGTTTGGAAGCTAAATCAAAACAAAATAAAGTCCTTCCTTGCATGGAAAACAAGGAAGATGCATGATAAGCTTCATCTAGTCAACTCCAAGTAACTCCATGTTAACTCCTTGAACAACCATCCAACGTTAAACTACTTGAGCCCTTCATGCATTCAAGTCTCCATTTTAAAACTAAGAGAGTTGTGCTTGAAGGTAGTTTCATGTCTTTTCTAAGTGTGAATGACTTAATTATTACATTTATTATTTGGCGTGCTCTTTACGCAGTCTCAAACTATAGATCTTCTCATAGTTAGAAAAAACATCTTTATCAGTTTTTTGCATGTTCACGCTCATCCTAGATGCATCTAATCTTGCTTAGGCCACTTTTCATGCTCTCCATGTATTCCTTTATACTAGTGTTTGGGCTCTTTGTTTCTGCTTCTATTTATTCCTGTGGTCAAAATTTCTCTCAGACTTTCATCTTCCTTCATTTCCTTTAGATAATTATCCATGGCTATCTACTTCTTCAAGATTTTTCCCTGATCACTTCTCCTCATCCTTTCCTATATATTTTTTGATTGATCCCTTTCTCATGGACAATTTTTCTGAAGCCTTTTCCCTCATAATTTTCTATTGATCTTGTCCTTTGAATAATTTGTCTGAAACTATTCTATCTTCAGCGTTTTTGAATGACTTATCCTTCGAATAATTTTTTAAAAATAAATATATGTCTTCAAGTTTTTCTAAAAGGTCCCTTCACTTTTTGTTATGTCACTTTCCTTTATAAAAATTATTTGAAGCTATTCATTTCTTTGGATTTATTGGAAATGTCCCTCCGGACTTATGCAAGTGACCTTTCAGACTTTCTAGAAATGACTTTCCCAAAAGAATTGACCCTTTAGCTTTTTTGATAAGTGTCACTTTAGAGAAATTAGAAAGGTCCTCTTTCCCTTTGGAAGAATTTAAATTGACCATTTGCTAAAATAATTGACCTTTCAGATTCTAGCAATGGTCCTTTCTTTAGGAAAATTGCTTCACCCTTTTAAAATTGTCCCTTCGAATTTTTGACAATGCCCTTCGAGCTTTTGTAAATGATCCTTCTGAAAGGTAAGAGACCTTCAAAACTTTTTTAAATTCACCTTTCTAGAAAATTGTAGAGGGCTTTGGAAAAATAAAAGAACCCTTTGAAACTTTGTGAAATACCCTTTAGACTTTTGGAAAAGGTCTTTTCCAAAAAAATTGAACCCTTTGATCCTTAAAAAAAATTGAAATGGTCCTTGGATTTTTTGAAAATGACCTTCAATATTTTGTAATGGTCCCTCGGCTTCATGAAATTGTCTTCAAAAAACTTGAAATGGTCCTCGGGATTTTGTTAAGCACCTTTCAAAAAAGTTGTCTCGCCTTTCGAAAAACTTGAAATGGACCTTCGAAAAAGTTGTTAAGTCCCTTCCTTTAGCTTTTTTGTTTGACACCTTCCTTAGAATAATTTGTCCAAAGGAATTCTTGTCTTTATATTTAATGAAAAGGACTTTCTTGAAAGAATTGTTTCTTTCAGACCTATTGTAGATGACCCTCGAGAACCTTTTGAAGATGGACCTTTTCAAAAGGAAAAGAACCCCTTAAACTTTACAAAAATGCTCCTTTTTGGACCCAAAGAAGCCTCCATAATGTTTTTTTCAAAAAATCATCTAAAAACCAAAGGGAATGCCTTAAAAAGGCCTATTAATCATGGATTATTTCAATGACTTTTTAGGACCAAGAACTGACTCACAAGACAAACTGGCATGATATGCAAAGTTTCAAATAATGAGGGTGGAAATTTGACCTGTAGGGTCAAAATTTTCAATAGGTATCTCCTAAAAGATACCTTTTAAACATGCATAAAGGTATCCTTAAAGGTACTACAAGGCCCTCCTAGATATCTCTATCTACCTTGAATGTATCTCCTAAGAGATACCTTTCAAACATATATAAAGGTATCCTTGAAGTTATTGTAAGGCCCTCCAAGATATCTCTATCTACTAAGAGAACACTTGAAGGTATTATTTTTAATCAAACTTGCACCCTTGTGAAGGTAGTTTCAAGCCTTCATAGTCTGCTAAAACATGGAAACAATCCTAGGCTATGGGTGACATAATCAGCATATTGAATCTCTAAATTCTAAGGGCTAGCTCCCTTTGGTGTATCAATTAGGATCTCTATTCTCTACTACAAATTACTAGGAAAAATGGAAGAAAGAGAATTGAAATAAAAAACCCCATCTAATGATGGTGATACACCTATATTGTGGTTCATCCACTCAAATTGAGCTTCTAAAAACACTGATTAGACAAGAAAAAGACTGAAATTTCAATTCCAATTGACTCTTATGCATCAGTATTTCATGAAAAGGTTATATCTAGTTATCAAAGCTTAAGGGAAATGATGGAATAGGCTTGATTCAAGGAACTAACTAGCCTCTTACATCTATTGTAACTTTAGCTAAAATACATCAAACATAGAACATGACTTGCATAATCTGATTAGCTAGTAACTAGGTAAGAATTAGGACTTGATAAGGAAGAAAATTCTATCACATATGCAAATCACTGACATAGATACACTATACTAGCAACCTAAAATCTAAAAATTAGTCCTTCTATTTATCTAAAAAAAGGTTACAAAACTCAAATTTTGGTAGAGTCTGATCTTGCCAAAAGAGGGATGTATTATTAAAATGACTAAAAAAGCCAACTTATATAGAAAAACATACAAAATCCAAGAGATTGACACTAAAAATAGAAGATGAGATCAAATCCCACATCCCCCAAGTCTAACTTCAATTATCAAAAGATAACAAAGTCTTCTAATAATATCCTTTTGTCTTATGTCTTACATGAAAAGCTCTTTGGTGTTAGAAAAGGATGGTGAGCCCATTTCATAATCATTATTTAGAATAAATATTAAATTCTTCAAAATTCATCAAACATGCATGGAACTTTAGTAAATCAATTCTCTCCATGCATGATGTTATGCCAATGTTCAAAGGGAAACTCCACTTGATACATTTGGAAGCTAAGTAAAAACAAAAGAAAGTCCTTCTTTGCATGGAAAACAAGGAAGATGCATGATAAGCTTTATCTAGTCAACTCCAAGTAACTCCATGTTAACTCACTGAACAACCATCTAATGGTAAACTAATTTATCCTTTCATGCATTCAAGTCTCCCTTTTGGAACTAATAAAGGCATGCTTGAAGGTAGCTGCATGTCTTTTCCAAGTGTGAATGATTTAATTATTATATTTATTATTTGGTGTGCTTTTTACTATAGTCTCAAACTATAGATCTTCTTATCAATGGAAAAAATAACATCTTTATCAATTTTTTGCATGTTCATTCTCATCCTGGACATGTCTAATCTTGGTTAGTCCACTTTACATGCTCTGCATGTATTCCTTTGGACTACTATTTGGGCTCTTTATTTTTGATTCTATCTATTCTCGTGGTCAAAATTTCTCTTGGACTTTCATCTTCCTTCATTTCCTTTAGACAATTTGTTTGTGGCTATCTGCTACTTTAGGTTTTTTCCTTGGTCACTTCTCATCCTTTCCTATGGATTTTTTTATAAAATCCCTTTCTCATGGATAATTTGTCTAAAGTTTTTTCTGTCAAACTTTTTTATTGATCTTATCCTTCAGATAATTTGTCAAAAACTATTTTATCTTCTACCTTTTTGAATGACTTATCCATTAGATAATTTATCCAAAATAAATATATGTATTTAGGTTTTTTTCAATGGTCCCTCAGCATTTTGTTATGGCACTTTCCTTCAAACAAATTGTCTAAAGCCATTCGTTTCTTCATATTTATTGGAAATGTCCCTCCAAACTTATGCAAGTGACCTTTTAGACTTTCTAGAAATGACTTTCTCAAAAGAACTAACCCTTCAGATTTTTGATAAGTGTCCCTTCAAAAAAATTAGAAAGGTCCTCTTGCCCTTCGAAAGAATCGAAATGGACCATTGCCAAAAGAAATGACCCTTCAAATTCTTGCAATGGTCCTTTCTTTAGAAAAATTGCCTCATCCTTTTGAAATTATGCCTTCAAATTTTTGATAATGCCCTTCGAGCTTTTGTAAATGGTCCTTCAAAAAGGTAAGAGACCTTTGGAACTTTTGTAAATGCACCTTTCCAAAAATATTTAGAGGGATTCAAAAAAATAAAAGAACCCTTCAAAACTTTGTGAAATACCCTTCAAAATTTTGGAAAAGGTCTTTTTCAAAAAAATTAAACCCTTTGACCCTTTGAAAAAATTGAAATGGTCCTCGAATTTCTTTAAAATGACCTTCACAATTTTTTAATGGTCCCTCAACTTCATGAAATTATCTTTGAAAAACTTGAAATGGTCTTCGAGTTTTTGTTAAGCACCTTTTAGAAAAGTTGTCTCACCTTTCAGAAAACTTGAAATGGACCTTCAAAAAAATTGTTAAGTCCCTTCCTTCATATTTTTTGTTTGACACCCTCCTTTGGACAATTTGTTCTAAGGAATTATTGTCTTTGGATTTATTGAAAAGGACGTTCCCAAAAGAATTATTTCCTTCAGACCTATTTTAGATGACCCTCAAGAACATTTTGAAGATGGACCTTTTCAGAAGGAAAAGAACCCCTTGAAATTTATGAAAATGCCCCTTTTTGGACCCAAAGAAGCCTCCATAATGTTTTCTCAAAAAATCCTTTGAAAACCAAAGTGAATTCCTTAAAAAGGCATGTTAATCATGGATTATTCAAAGGAACTTTTAGGACCAATAACTGACTCACAAGATAAATTGGCATGATATGCAAAGTTTCAAATAACGAGGGTGGAAATTTGATGTGTAGGGTCAAAATTGTCAATAGGTACTAAAATACCCTTCAAGATATCTCCTAAAATATGCCTTTAAGGGAATTTTAGTACCTTCATGGCTACCTTAAAGGTATTTCCTAAGAGATACCTTTCAAACATGCATAAAGGTAACATTGAAGGTATTATAAGGCCTTCCAAGGTATCTCATAAGAGATATCTTGAAATACAATTCTAATCATGTGTGTTTTGAAGGTATCTACTAGAATACCCATTTAAGGTACTATAAGCTCTTTCAAGGTATATCTTAGAAGATACCTTGAAGGACCTTATAGTAACTTCAAGGGTACCCTAACACATGTTTGAAAGTATCTCCTCTTAGATATCTTATACCTTTCAAACATGCATTAGGGTACACTCAAAGGTACTATAAAGCCCTTCAAGGTAACTCCTCAGAGATACCTTGAAATAAAATTCCAATTGTGTGCATGTTAAAGGAATGTTAGTATATTTTATTAAAAATTATCCAAAACATGAAAATTATAGGGATAGCTTGCACAACAGGAAGTAGAAAAGAATCATAATAACATAAGTGAATTTATAGAAACTTCAATTGTATACATAGCAGCAAATATTAAGATAAACTAGCATGGCGTTAAGAATTTTGGAACATAAACAACATAATACAAGACAAAACAAAATAGAGTAGACATTGCACACTAGGCATACGTAAAAGAATATTAGGAAAACCCTAATAGAGCTATTCTATTAATCTTTATCACACATCAAAATAATATTACATTACATCAAAGAACTAGCTTTTTACATGGCTCTATCTCTTCACATTATAGATTTCTAGAATATAAAAAGAAAAGATTCATGGAATTCTTATATTTATCACTTAGCTAACAAGGTTGAAGACATCCAAAATATCATATAGATGATAAAATGATACCCTGCACACATGTGTATATCAATTATAAAATTGTAATTTTATGAGACCTTACTCCATGTCTAACACTTTCTTAGACTTAAACTATTGTTTCATCCTAAGACAAAATATAAAATTTGATCTTGGATAAAGATAGAAAATATTAGCCTTTCACAAAAGTGATAGTAATTTCTCCAAGTGTCATTTACCAGTTTAAACCCTTGGTACACTACTTAGCCACCATTTCAAGTTTTCAACTAAGTAGCATACTTACCTACCTCCCTTTTTGGTTTTTCATAGACTAGATTAACTAGGTGGCCATCTAGGTTAGGGGTATTCAACCAACCTATCCCCACTCTAAATTCTTATGACTATGTTATAAAGTAGAATTTTTTCTTAAACTATAAAACTTGAACTGTACATTTACCTACTACAGAGATAGTGCCAAAGTTTGGCCAGGTGGCTATGTAAGTTGTGGTTTCCCAAATTGTGCCTTTATATCCAACTTTATCTTCTACAAAATTACTTGGAGATCCTATGGTGGAATGAACTTAGGTTCATCTATGATATGAGTAATAATTGGTTCAAATAATTGATCATTTTCTAATTATCAAGTACTTCCCATACCATGGTAAGCAAAACATGTAGTGGAATCAAAATGACCATCAAATTTTACACATTTCCTTATTTTGAAATGATAAGGAAGTCTATAGAATTTGATAGCTTAAGCTAAATATTTGACATAATATCATCCAACCTATCTATATTCCTTTGGGATTGAATAGCTACAAATGTGTTTTGCATTATCTCATTATGCTAGACCTGGAGCTTCTTCATCACAATATCCTTGGCATCTTTAAAAAATGTGTCATTCAGTGTTTCTCTAGTATCCATTTGATTATTCATTATAGCTTTAGCTTTCTATATCATTCTAAAATTTGGTTTAGTAGAAGCCAAGGATTTATCAAGGTGTTGCCTCTAACCAAGCATTCCTTTCACAATTTACTTAGCCTGATGCACAATAGTATCTAGGCCCTATACATATTCCTCTAGTAGTTCACAAATCACTTCTAATTTAGCATAGATAGCCTACCCTTGGGTACATAGTTTATGTGTGCTCACCTAATCCTTTATTAGTTGATTTATCAATGTATTGAGTTGTTTTTCCTTAGACATTACTTGATCACCAAGGACTTGTGCAACCAGAGTAGGACAAGTGGCATTGATGAGCTACCTAGCCTTATCAATTTGATTTTATGCTTCTACCTCTTTGCATAGCCAAAAATAATATGTTCCAAGTCTAAATCCTTTTACGCAATGGATTTTTAGAATCCATCTACTCCTTCAATTTGTTTGGACAATGGCAGATATGAAACATCCAAAGACATCTCCATGGAAGTGGAAGTAAGCATGGTGGATGTCATTTGGACTATGGCAGGAGATTGCATAAATTGAGCCCACAAAATCAAGAAAGTATTGCAATGAGATGATGTGGTAGGGACATCCCACAAACATTGGTTAGAGGGGAGAGACTTTGGTAGTGAAGCCTCCTTTAGTACACCTGATTAGGTCATATCCTTATAGTATGTTATGTGTTCTACTTTTGGCTTTTCCTTAGCTTCCTTTGCTTTTGTATTATGTGCCTCTGTGTGTTCTTCTACCATTTCCTTAGCTCAAGCCTTGACTGTGGCCTCAAATTTAATTCAAGTTACCCCCTCAACCTTGGATCTAGTCATAATTTTATCCTTGGTATCTACCTGAGCCTTAGCTTTGATGTCAACCTATGCTTTAGTTTTGGTAACAACCTCAACTTTTTCCTTAGCATCTTATGCCTTTGCCTTGTACTTGGTTTCCTCCTCCTTCTGGAACTTTTCTTTGGCATATTTCTCTCATGCCTCTTCTTCTATTTGATTTTGTCTCTATGTAGCTTGTGCCTCTTCATACTTGTGTACTACCTCTTTGTGAACCCTTCTCTTCTTTTTGGCTTATAATTCCTTGGCTTTCTTTCTTTTATATGGAGCTTCTTCAGCCTTCTTTTTTTTTACCTTGGATTCTTTAGAATTTTTTTTTTGTTCTTCCTCCTCAGCATGTTATTTATCTTATTCCTATTGTGCAAATGGGGCTTCCTATGTAGTTTCTTTTTATGTGGCATCTTTTTTCTTTTTGTTCTTCTTTTCTTCTCTTTTTCCTCTCTTCATTCTTTGTATCCTCCTCCTCATGATCTATGGTATCCTACATAGCATCTATTTCTTTTGATAGATTTAGCACAATGGTATTTATAGATCCCTCCATTACATATACATCATTTTTTTCATATCATATTATGAGTGCTCTAAAGATTTGGATTTGATAACCACACCTCTACACATTTAAATATTTCTTGACTTGGTTGGAGGGATAAGTGTATCCTTGTGTCTCCTTGTGCCCCTAGACTTCACCTGATGGGAACTACTTGTTATGGATGGCTCTTTGAAAGATACCATACATTCTTATGCAATAGTTGAAGGCCTTACTCAATGGTGAGTACATTATTTATGAATCATTGGTTATATCGAGTCTCCTTCCTCTGCTAGATCTATAATCTACACAGATGATGAACCATTTTTTGGATATTTTTGAAAAAAAATTACCACAAGTTCACATTCAGATTCTTATTGGCCTATAGTATCCACAATAATAGAGGGAGGGGGTTACATAATGTCAACCACACGTTCATTGCTTACCTTATTCCATACTTGGTAGGTGTGTACTACTTTTCATAAAAATAACTCCTCCTTTTCCTTATCATAAACCTTTTGGTTGATGTCTTCGATCATGAATGGAATAACTTCACATTCATCAACCCCCAACATTATGATATCACAATCACAAGCTATCCTAGGCACATGTGGGTTGTCCAACCAAAACTTTATTTTCCTTAATCTCTTTCTGACTAGTGGTGGTGAGGCTCTTTGTGCAATTCCCTTCTATTTTCCTTTTTCTTGTTGTGGGGGAGTTGTGGACTATTGTAGTGAGGCCTATCGTTGTGTAGCTAGTTTTAATTGATCTTTCTCTTTTCTATTTTGTGGTGAACTTGGAGGGATGGTTCGAATAATATACACTAACATCATAACTATTGCTCTCTACCTCCACACTTCAGCTTGTGTTTTAGCCATTGTGATGAAAAAGGGCACTAGAATTGTAGTTGGCATGGCCAACTCATGCACCTTGATTTGAATATCATTGTATAGCTTGGTTACTAATACATGTAGCTCCAACTATTACATGGCATCTTACTAGATTTAAGGGTAAAAGCTAATCATATCTAGAGCCTCAATCCACCATGTGTTAAACCACCCCAATTTCTCATAATATTTCCCTATCTTAGTATAAGTGATGCCTATGAGGGTAGTAGAAGGCCAAAAGTCTGCAGTAACATTAACTTGGCCTAATAGGGACTTCCATTAGGTGAAGCATAACAATAAAACCACAAATTGATATTGAAATTTTTGTGAGCTACCTAAAAGTACCTTGTCAATATTAGTGGTTATCTCAGTTGCAAGAAACTTAGGCTAATTGAAGTTCTCATTCAAGTGTATCATGTGGTACATAATATCAATTACTCCTTTTGTTGCCTATTTGGCTTGCTTCATTATCTATGAAAACCTATTTACAATACACTTTACCATAATGTGCATTTTAACATCCTAAATGGAGTCAATTTTGGTTCCTCTACCTACCCTAGTGGGAAACTTATCCTGAATAAATGAATGAATTGGTGGTGCAATGGACTTGTATGGAATAAGCATCTTCCATGATTCAGGAGGCTTGTGGCTCTTTCCATGGTCTACACATTGATCCAAATGGTGATATCTCTGGACAAATGAATATCCCCATAGTTATATCTACTAAACAAGGTATGCATGACCTCATCTAGTTGCTTGAATATAGGTAACTTGATTAACCTCTTTGCATCAGAACCCCAAAGTGGATGTTGAAATGTAAGAGCTCATGCTTATGTACCTGGTTGTGTTGATGGGGCAAAGAGAGTAACTTCAGCCATTTCCACAAAATTAAAGGGATCTAGGTCATTAAATTTGGTTTGTGGAAGACCTATCTCAATCACCATTTTTTCCTTTTACGCATCTGTGAGTAGGATCAAAAACTTACTCTTATCCATTACTAAACTTGTAATCTACATTATTTGAGTACCTTTTTCTACCTGTTGACGCTGGAAAGTGCACCCAGCAGCAGGAAAGCAGATTCCTGCCCTCTCCCCGCAACATGGAAACCCCTCTCTCGCCTGTGGGATGGCGAAGAAGGAGAGGAGAGTCTCTAGATATGGGCTAGTTCCCTCTGATGTATCTTGTTTGTTTCAGGTAACGCAAAATATAGGTATATAGGTATACACTAGGGGGGATGAAAAGAGAGAAAAAAGCATGAAAACAAACAGCCTACTCTAAAAGAGGTGATACACCAAAAACAGGAGTGACCTTCCAGATCCACTCTCAGAATCAGGGGAAATGCAAGTATACTCTACACTGAAACTTGGTAGAAAAGATCAAGTTGCTGGGATGATGGGGAGGTTTCAATGAAAGATATAGGAAACAGGGACTCACCAAGATGCTGTGAAATGCATACTGTAAGTGACCTCCTTTGTTTCTGCACCCTAGATGGAACTCTTCACCTGTAAGCTGCAAACTGACATTCTATAGATAGCTGATACATTAGTATTTAAAACATGTGAGAGCATTTAAAACGAAATGACTGAACACAGATTAAACATACAGAACATACACAGAGTATCCATCCAAGAAAGAGGTAAAAAAACTCTATTATTATTGATTCAGGTGGGAAATTTGGAGAGCAGTGCTCTTTACAAAAGTCAGGAAGATCATCCTTAAAAATGACTAAGTCCTTATATTTATAGCAGGAGAGCCAAGAGAAGTTTCATTGGAAAGCGTGAAAAACACTATTGATGACATCACAAGTCTGCCAAGACCATGCTTGTTGCCTCGTTTTGCATGCTGGTCTTCTCCTCTGGCGGCTGGGCAGGTTTTTTCTTGTGCACTACAAGTGAATTTTGCCGCCCTTGTAGTGGGCAGCAATTTTGCCACCCTTTACATGGATTTCATGTAGAATTTATGCCGACGTTGGCCGATAAGCTGTCGATGGTGGCAGTCCTGCCGACGTCGGTTTTTGTAACCTATCGATGTCAGCAGTATTGTACTGTGGGTGGCCCTTTCAATTTCCTCGCCATGGGGCAGGGTTTTCCATTTCACCACCTTAGGGTGGGGTTTTCTGATTCACCGCCATGGGCGGGCTTTTCCATTTCACTGCCTGAGGGTGGGGTTTTACAACTTTTGCGCCTGCCGTTGTGCTCCCGACGTCGGCAGTTCTGCCGACGTCGGTCACTGTAAGGTGCCGACGACGGCAATATTGTCAACGTCGGCCGATGTCCACGGCCTTTTCGTGTTGTGGGCGGCAAATTTTCCACCCTCTGCATGTCTGTAGGTGGGCTCATTTTACCCGCCCTTGTAGTGGGTGGCAATTTTGCTGCCCTCTGCATTTTTTCTGCCCTCTTTTTGCCTAAGTGTTGAACGCTCTATTTTCTTCTCTTCTCTCGTGGATGTTTGAAGACTCTCCCTTTTGCTGCCTTTCATAACCAATGCTCTGCAATGGCGCTGTCAAGACCTGAAGGTGGACCTTGCAACTTGAAATGACTGACCATGCGAAGCAGGTGTAGGAGGTGACCGGGATTTTGCCTGAGGGGAAAAATTGGGTCAACAAATTGGTGACTCACAGGGAAAGCGTGCCTGCTATGCTTAGAACCCAGTTGCCTTGCATATCCATTGGGTGCAGAGTCAGATGGTGACTTTGAAGCGAGTTCACAACAGCTTTGATGATCCCAGAATCAAAAATATAGAATTTATCCCCACTGCAAAGGGAAACACACAAGACTAAAAAAAACAACTAACTGTGCAAACTACACTTAGGGAAAATAAGGAAGAAAACAAGGGAAACTATGTACAGCCAAACCAAAATTCAGTGGTAATGCTTCAGATGTATCCCATTAACTGGGATAAGCAATTCTTCACCGTCTAACCTGGAGAGCTGGAACGCATTATGCTACTTGCACTGAGTAATCATGTAAGGACCGCTCCAGAGGGCATCAAATTTTGCATGTTTCCTGGGCTTAGTTCTATCTTCGTCCCATTTTAAGACAATGTCTCCTTTGACGAAACTCTTTGACGAAGACTTCTTGTTGAAATGTCTTTTCACCTAATGCTGGCGACTGATCATAGAGACCATGGCCTGGTTCCTTACCTCCTGGAGCTCCATTAGTTCACACAATCTGACCTCCACGCTGCTTCCTTCTTCTAGCTGCAGCTGATGTGCGAGGTCCAGCACTGGCAATTTGAGTGAGATAGGAAGCCTTGCTTCCCTTCCATACACAAGCGTATATGGAGAATTTCTGATTGATCTTTTTGGAGTGATTCGATCGGCCCATAGAGCTATTTTCAACTTGGCATGCCAAGTTCTCTAATTTTCTTCCATGGTCCTCTTTATAATCTTGATCAAATTTTTGTTAGTGGACTCAGCCAGTCCATTCCCCTGCGGGTAGTAATTTGACAAAGTGCTGAGGTATATACCATACCTTAGTGCCCATTCACTAGTTTTGGTTCCCAGAAAAGCCAAGGCGTTATTTGAGATTATAGTGGTTGGGACCCCAAAACGTGTCACTAAGTCCTCATAGAAATCCAGGACTGCGCTCTCATTTGCTTCCTTCAAAGCAATGGCTTCCACCCACCTGGTGAAATAATCCGTAGCAGTCAGGACCCACTTATGTCCAGCGCTAGAGGGAGGATTGATCATCCCTATGAAATCTAGGCCCCACTGCATGAATGGTTGTTCAACTTGAATGGGCTGTAGGGGCATGGCAGCCAATCGCTGCTTTCCGTCAAAGAGTGCACACTTCTGACACTTCCTTACCCAGGCATGGGTATCCTTGAAGAGAGTGGGCCAGAAATAGCTAGCTCTCATTATTTTTGTTGCTGTGGTCTTAGGGACGAAATGGCCGCCTGCTGGCCCATCATGAAACTCAGCCAATACCTTGTCAGTCTGACCAGAGTCAATGCATCTCAGGAGAACCCCAGAGAGATCCTTCCTAAATAATACTCCATCAATCAAAACATAGGGAAGGGACTGAAGTTTAAAATATCTTCTTTCGGCCCTACCGAGACCCTGTGGACATTTGCCCGTAAGAAGAAAATGCCTCATGTCTAGTGTCCAATCTCTTACGATAGCTGGTTCTTCTGCAGTAGCTGCGTCATGGATCAGCAAGCTGTCTTCATCCTTTTGTCTCAAATCTACGGCTAGCTGTTCACACAGGCCCCTTCCTCTCACCAACTTGGTGATTTTGATGTCTATGTCGTACTCCATTACCTTGGTGATCCATCCCGCTCTCTTCTCGTTTAAGTCTCGATTGGTCAAGAAATCTTTGACGCCAGGATGTGGAACCATGAGATTGATCCTGTTGTTTGATAACATATATCTAAATTTCTTCAGGCTGTGCACTAGTGCCAGGACTTGCTTCTTTACATAGGTGTACCTAGTTTTGAAGTCCTCTAACCCTTGGCTGAAGAAGGCGAGTGGTTGCTCGAGGTTATCACTACTTGCTTGGGTAAGCATGGCAGATATTACTTCTCCGTTACTGAAGGTGTAGAGGTTGAGGTCTTTATTGAAGTCGGGGCTGATTAGAGCGGGAGCGTGGGTCAAAGCCTGTTTGATAGCTTCAAAGCTGTCTTTTCTTGGCGTTGTCCATTTGAATTATTCACCCTTCTTTAGCAAGGAGGTTAGGGGTTTAACTATTTCAGCAAAATTTGGAATGAACCTCTGAATGAAATTTATCCAGCCAAAGAAACTTTGAAGGCCTTTCTTGTGCTTTGGTAGGGACATCTCCAGAATGGAGCGGACTCTCTCTGGGTCAATAGACAAACCTTCCTTGGACACAATGTGGCCAAGAAGTTTCCCCTCATGAACCGTAAATACACATTTCTTTGGATTTAGGGAGATGCCAAATTCCCTGCACCTCTCAAAAATCTACCTGAGGTGCTTCATATGTTGTCCTGCCTCTTTGGAGAAAACCGTTATATCATCGAGGTACACCAGCATGTTCTTATTTATCAAACCACTAAAAGCCATGTCCATGGCTCGCTAAAAAGTAGCACCAGCATTGGATAGCCCAAAAGGCATCTTCTGGTAGGCGAACGTTCCCCATTTGGTGGTGAAGGCTATTTTGTATTGGTCGGAGTCACGCACCAGAATCTGATTATATCCCGAATAGCCATCCAGGAGGGAGAAGCGTTCAGAACCAGTTACCTTTTAGAGGATCTGCTCCATGTTTGGAAGGGGATAATGATCCTTTAAAGAGACTTTATTAAGGTCTCTGAAGTCGACGCATAGCCTGATCTCCCCATTTTTCTTTCTAACTGGAACCAAATTAGCCAACCATGAGGAATGTTTGATCAGAAATATAATGCTGGACTCAATCAACTTGGCCAATTCTTTCTGCATAAGGAGCTCCACCATCGGGTTAATAGGCCTCTACTTTTGTGTGATTAGTTTTGCACCTTCATCTAATTTAATAGTGTGCTAGGCAAGCCTTGGATCGAAGCCTTTCAAGTCGCTATAGTTCCAGGCGAAGACGTCAGCGAACTCTTGACACAGCAGAATGAAAGTTTGTCTTTCTTGGAACGTGCAGACCTTACCAAGGGCTAGTAACTTGTCCTTGAAGATTTCAACTTTTTCATAATTCTCCTCTTTGGTAGTGATGCATGCTTTGTCATCTCTTAGTTGGTCCTCTTCGTTGAAAATACTTTCAAGTGTGACCAGACCCTTAGGGAGTTTATTGCTCTTCAATTGAACAATCTGATTTCCATATTGCTGTTGTAATTTTGCCTGATTGTGGACCACAAACTCAGCTTCCTCCTTCAGGAAAAGGGCTATCTATTGGTCACTTTCGAAGACCTACCAATTTGTAACATTGTCTGGGATCGAAGGCCAAACCACCACTTTTAAATGGCGCGAACCACAACCCCTACTTATCTCTTTTGAAACATCAAATTGGGCACCAACAGCTGCCAACCTGTCAGCCTGCTTATTCTATTTCCTAGGGATAGAGGTAATGTTAAGAGCAAGGAAATCCTCCATCAAGTCCCAGACTCTGTGCTTGTAAGACTTTAGCAAGGAGTTCTTGGTTAGGTTCAGGCCTCTTATTTGGTTCACTATTAGTTCACTGTCCCCCAAGATTTGCAATTTTCTGATCCCTCTCTTTCTTGCCCACTCAAGTCCATGAATCAAAGACTCATATTCTGCAACATTACATGTGCAAGAGAATTGGAAACGAAAAGCTGAAAAGTACCTTTCTTTAGAAGGGGAGACTAACATTGCCCCACCACCAGCGCCCAGTTTGCTTCTGGAACCGTCGAAGTATAGCTGCCACAGGCCAAGATCTCCTTTGTTTTCCTTCATTATATTGGGCATGATGGCACTCTCTTCATGCAAGCAATAGACGCCAAGGTCTGCCTCCTCAATAAACTTATAAGGATCGTGCTCGAAGTTATCGCTTCCCCACTCATCCAAGAGTAGATCTGCGACTCCTTTAAGAGCAGAAGATGAGGACTTGTCTGTTTGAGAGTCTTCTGGATCAATGATAGTGTAACTGACATTCGCTGCCTTGGGTGAATAGGGCTCTAGGTGGTCTTTGTAGAGTGGCTTGGATTCAATTTTTACTTTGATACCGTATTTGGTTCTGAAAACCAGGTATGACCAATTTGCTGCTAGATAGCCCCCTATCTTGGACGTAAAGTCCCTTGACAAATAAATTGCAAAATATGGAGGAACGTCTGCTACCACTATATCTTGGGGGATCGAGAATGTCAGGCAAGCATGTAGTGTTAAATTCAATCCTTTTAGGACTCTGATTGTTTTTGCAGGCGTCCCATCTAGTTGCAAGACTCCTTTGTTCATTGCTTTGTACTTTAACCCCATCTTATCAGCAATGCATTTAGGCATTACTGAAGTGCTGGCCCCACTATCAATTATGCAATTATGTACTAAGAAATCCCCTATGATCAAAGATACATAAAAAGGGGGAGTCTTTTCTTCTTTCTTTACCTGACCTGGAGCCGAAGGCTACCCATTCATCATTAGGACGTTATTAGTGTCTGTTGGGATGGCCTGGCGATCTAGCTCATGCAATTCTTTCTTCAATACCTCCTTTTGTCCCGGAAGAGACAATGAATCCCATAGAGAAATGCTCACATGCAATTTCTTCATTTGATCAACTATATTAACTTGGGGACTGACTCCTTTCATGTTTTCCTTTGGGCTGATCCCGATTGGAGCTGTAGACTGAGGAGCTGGAGGTGCAAATGGTTGTCTGGGAATTGGAGCCTTTTGAAAAGGGTGTGGTGGAGGATTCGCTACTTCCTGAGGGGAAGCTTACACTTCTCCAACTGCTCTTCTTTTAAATCTCGTATTGGCCGCAATGCAATCAGCATGATTGCCTGCAGCGCCCCCATGATTAATTGCATAGAGCTCGCCGTCTTCGTGATTTATCAGGGTAGAATCCGGCTGAGTCTGATTGTTACTTGTGCTGGTTTGAGCTGGGAACTCAAAAATTTGAGAAAAATCAGCACCCCAATTTTCCAAATTTTGGAAAAAAATCATGTCATTCGTGTGGATAGCTTGCTCTTGACCTTGTCCCATGTTTGAACAACCTGGCTGCTCCTGCACTAGATTGTTCTAAGTAGGTACCATGGCTTTAGATGACGAAGGAGGGCCTGAGTTATAATTTTGATAAGGCCTGGTTGTAGTGAGCTGCCCCTGACCTTGGTTATAATTTTGAAAGGGGGGTCTAGGGGCATGGCCATAATTTTGATAACTCTGGTTTGGCTTGTGGCTTTGAGCTTGCTGCCTTTTAAGGGCAACAAGTTCATTTGACATGCTCTACAACAGGCCCTTAACTTCATTTAATTCATTGGATGGAACAGCAGTTGGCTTTTCAATGACAGGTAGGGGAGCAATTGTGGGAGCGACTGCTTGAATTGGGGGCAGCAGTTCTGGGAAAAATGGCATGTGAGGTCTAGGGGAGATTTTCCCAGCTTGAATTAAGCAGTTTTTGGCTGCAATGGCTATGTCATATGCAGCTGGCAGTATGTGTCCCCCCATAGATTGGATCATCATAGCAATGTCACTATTTAATGCTTTTAGATAGTACAAGAAAGCGTGGCTGGGGGTCGGCCTTACCAGGATGGGAATTCTATCCCAAGTCTTTTGAAACCACGTATTGAAGTCCTGCATTTACTCGTGTGGAGCTCTCTTTATAGTTGTTAGCTACTCAACAAGAGAGAGGCCATCACTTTTTTCCCCAAAACGATCAGTTAAATGAGTGCCCAATTCATTCCAGGAATGTATGGAATTCACAGGCAAGGTGCCGTACCAGTCGAGAGCTTTCCCCTTCAGAGACAAGGCTAACAGTCTGATGGCAATATTTTCTTCTGTTATATTGTGAATATTGCAAAGGTTGGCGATATTTTTGATATGCTCAACAACTGTAATAGGTCCCACTCCATCAAAAGAAGGCACATTTTTTAGAGTTGTTCCGGGGATCAGATCATAGCGTGGGAGGTTTAAAGGGATCTCACCACGAAACGCTGCAAAAGGCAAGGCCATGGCTGGAACAGGTTGTATTTGTGGTTGAGCTGGGTTGGTGTTCCTAGCAACAGGTCTAGGAGGATTTATCAGTGGATAAGGGTGAGTTCTTCCAAACCTGAGCCTTTTAGCAGAATTTAAAGGTAGTTCAATGAACTCAAAGGGGACCCTTCTTGAAGCTGACCTGGTGGTAACTTTTGGCATAGAAGTTTAAGTGACTGGTCTTAGAATAAAAAACTGAGCTCTTACCAGTGGAGTCGCCAGATGCTGGAAATCCTTGAAAATCACTGTAGCAGGACCAGCATCAATCCTGAAATACTATTGTGTTGAAAACTTGATAAAATTACAGTCCCACCGGGCGTGCCAAAACTGTTGACACTGGAAAGTGCACCCTGCAGCAGGAAAGCAGATTCCTGCCCTCTCCCCGCAACATGGAAACCCCTCTCTCGCCTGTGGGATGGTGAAGTAAGAGAGGAGAGTCTCTAGATATGGGCTAGTTCCCTCTGATGTATCTTGTTTGTTTCAGGTAACGCAAAATATAGGTATATAGGTATACACTAGGGGGGATGAAAAGAGAGAAAAAAGCATGAAAACAAACAGCCTACTCTAAAAGAGGTGATACACCAAAAACAGGAGTGACCTTCCAGATCCACTCTCAGAATCAAGGGAAATGCAAGTATACTCTACACTGAAACTTGGTAGAAAAGATCAGGTTGCTGGGATGACGGGGAGGTTTCAGTGAAAGATATAGGAAACAGGGACTCACCAAGATGTTGTGAAATGCATAATGTAAGTGACCTCCTTTGTTTCTGCACCCTAGATGGAACTCTTCACCTGTAAGCTACAAAGTGACATTCTATAGATAGCTGATACATTAGTATTTAAAACCTGTGAGAGCATTTAAAAGGAAATGACTGAACACAGATTAAACATACAGAACATACACAGAGTATCCATCCAAGAAAAAGGTAAAAAAAAACTGTATTTTTATTGATTCAAGTGGGAAATTTGGAGAGCAGTGCTCTTTACAAAAGTCAGGAAGATCATCCTAAAAAATGACTAAGTCCTTGTATTTATAGCAGGAGAGCCAAGAGAAGTTTCATCAAAAAGTGTGAAAAACACTATTGATGACATCACAAGTCTGCCAAGACCATGCTTGTTGCCTCGTTTTGCATGCTGGTCTTCTCCTCCGGTGGCTGGGCAGGTTTTTTCTTGTGCACTGCAAGTGAATTTTGCCACCCTTGTAGTGGGCAGCAATTTTTCTGCCCTTTGCATGGATTTCATGTAGGATTTATGCCAACATCGGCTGATAAGCTATCGATGGTGGTAGTCCTGTCGACGTCGGTTTCTGTAACCTACCGATGTCGGCAGTATTGTACTGTGGGTGGCCCTTTCAATTTCCCCGCCATGGGGCAGGGTTTTCCATTTCACCGCCTTAGGGCAGGGTTTTCTGATTCATCGCCATGGGTGGGATTATCCATTTCACTGCCTGAGGGCAGGGTTTTACAACTTTTGCGCCTGTCGTTGTGCTACCGACGTCAGTGATTCTGCCGACGTTGGTCACTGTAAGGTGCTAACGACGGCAATATTACCGACGTCGGCCGATGTCCACGGCCTTTTCGTGTTGTGGGCGGTGAATTTTCCGCCCTCTGCATGTCTGTAGGTGGGCTCATTTTACCCGCCCTTGTAGTGGGCAGCGATTTTGCCGCCCTCTGCATTTTTTCTGCCCTCTTTTTGCCTAAGTGTTGAACGCTCTGTTTTCTTCTCTTCTCTCGTGGACATTTGAAGACTCTCCCTTTTGCTGCCTTTCATAACCAATGCTCTACAATGGCGCTATCGAGACCTGAAGGTGGACCTTGCAACTTGAAATGACTGACCATGCGAAGCAGGTGTAGGAGGTGACCGGGATTTTGCCTGAGGGGCAAAATTGGGTCAACACTACCAAAATATGGGCCTTAATTTTTTCACATAAGAGTATATTGAGAGAAAACAATAGAATGCACTTGTTTTCTAAAGTCTGTAATGTTTTGGCATTATTCATCCCCTTCATTTTATGGCTTTTGACATCTAATTTGCTCTTTCCAACCTCTTTAAATGCATTGACTACCTACGTAAAAGTGTTATTCCTCATATTTAATATTTTGGATTTGATAATGACCTTTTTTATCTCCAAAATCTTTAAATTACCCCATAGCATGTGTTTGATGTGATCCTATATCACTTCATTTATCTACTTTGTTTAATGAATCCACCTATTGCATCCCAACCCAATTTGCCTCGAACAAGATGCAATATTTTGAAACACCATGTCATTAATGGTCTTGCATGATCATTAGTGGTCCTTCTGCCATACCTATTTATCATTTCCACTTTCTTGGACTTAATTTGAGATTGATGTACTTTTTTAACTGGATTTCTCCTTAATCTCCATCTTCGATAAAGTATAAACAAAGATATTTTACATTTTGGACTAACTTATTAAATGAATTTCATAATTTATATTATGAAGGTTTTGGGACTTGGTTTTATTTATAACTATTTTTTTTTAACATTAAGTTTGGATTTTTGTTCATCGAGGGAAGTATTTGGGACTTGTTTATTGGATATTTTTCTCAAAACCTCTTTTTTAGAAACCTTGCAATTCAGGGTTTTTACCCAAAACTTCTTTTCATAAACTTTGAGCTTCAAGGATTTTGATTGAAAGTTGTTCATCTGACATTTTATTCGAATATTATTCTGAAGGATTTGGTTTTTTTCAATATTTTGATTTCAAAACATTAAATTTGGAGGATCTATTCAGACATTTTATTTTAACATTATTCTGAAGGATTTGGTCTTCAGACATTTTCTATTCTTGGATGTTGTAATGTGAGATTAAAGGTGGTAAGGATTAAGCCTATAAAAATTTATGCATCATGTCAATATGGTTCCTTGTAAATATTTTAGCATAATGGTACCCTATTATGAGACTTCTTGAATGATGTAGGGTCCTTTTCATCTAGTACGTGTCTTCCCTAGAAATGCTTTAAACCTGATATCATATAATAATAATAAGTCTTCCAAATTAAACTCTTTACATCATAATTTTTGACCATAACATGCCTTGTGAATTGGTGTTCTAACAAGTCTTAAAATAATCAATTCACCATTGATGAATACAAAATGCATTTCTACTTTAGAAGGTGTTTTTTTAATTATTTTTGAATATCTCTACACATTCACTCATATATCCATAACTTGACTGTCCCCCACATGCTAAGGTTATATAAAATCCCTTAAAATAATATTTATAATAAACATTTAGGGCATTACAAGGCCCTTCAAGATATCCCCTAAGATATACTTTGAAATAGAATTCCAATTGTGTGCATGTTCAAGGTATCTACTAGGAGAACCCTTGAGGGTACTACAAGACCCTTCAAGGTATCTCTTAGAAGATACCTTGAAGGGCATTTTATTACCTTCAAGGGTATATTAAAATTATATCCTAGGAAATACATTTCAAATATGCATAAGGTTACCCTTGAAGGTATTACAAGGCCCTTCAAGGTATCTCTTAGGAGATACTTTTAAAAAAAAATCCAATCGTGTACATGTTCAAGGTAGATACTAGGAGACCCCTCAAAGGTATTACAAGGACCTTGAAGGTATCTCCTAGGAGATACCTTGAAATAAAATTCCAATTGTATGTGTGTTCAATATATCTATTAAGATAACCCTTGCAGTGCATTGTAATACTTTCAAGGGTACCTTGAAGGTATCTCCTAGGTGATACCTTTCAAACATATAGAAGGGTACCCTTGAAGGTATTACAATGTACTTCAAGGTACATCCCATATTATAAATTATATTAAAAATATCTTATTTCATAGATAGTCACTAAGATATAGGATTTATCATCCCAATGAAATCCAAGCCCCATTGCACAAAAGGTTTGTCAATTACAATCAAATTCAATGGAATGGTTGAATTTTTTTGCTTGCCAATAAAGAATTGGAATTGATGGCATTTATTCACCACTTTATGATAATCTAAAAACATATTTGTCAAGTAATATCCCATGAAAATGATCTTCATCATTTCTAAGATTTCAGAATTTTCACTCAGGAGTGGTATTTTCTTAAAGATGTCATCTAACTACTACCTGCAAGGGAATGGGTTAGTCGAATCAACCAATAAGAATCTCATAAGGTTGATCAAGATGATGGGAATAGACTGATATTAATAGTTTCATATGAATCTCAAAATGGCTTTGTGGGCCAATTGAATTACTCCCAAGTAGATTTTAAAGACATCCCCATATGAACTAATAAATAGGTAAGAGGTGATCATGCCTATTGCAATGAAAATTCCTGCTCTATAATTTGTTGAAAGTAGTTGTATGTATCCTATTATGAGAGAATAAATAATATAGCTATAAGCTTAAATCAAATGCTTGGGTTCATCATTAACTCATAACAACTGAGTACATAGGTGAGCATGTATTTGGATTAGGTCCTTGCCTTCATGTCCCTTAAGGTTCAAGA
Source organism: Torreya grandis (assembly GCA_037957365.1). Classification (NCBI taxonomy): domain Eukaryota; kingdom Viridiplantae; phylum Streptophyta; class Pinopsida; order Cupressales; family Taxaceae; genus Torreya; species Torreya grandis. Next base: position 2,522,440 of record JARHVA010002266.1, on the reverse strand, counting down.
TTCATATCTCCTCATCCAGAAGATGTCTAATGTGATGGATGAGATGATTTAGGTAGTAGGGGTGCCCAATAGAAGGCAAGAAATAATTAATGTGAATGAATTCCTAAGTTGTAGTATGGCAACATCAAAATGAAAGGCATTTTTGGATGCTTTAGACAAGGTGGTTTGAGATATGAAGGGGCATATTGAGCAATTGTTCCAGTTGGGAATCCCTTCACCATTCCATGTAGATAACATAGTCCTCTCAGAGGACAATATAAAATATTTTCTGATCAAAAATTAGAATGGTCAGGCCCTCTTTGTGGCTCTCAATCAAACACTATGTGTCTCTAAAGTGGAGACCATTTTGTAACCTCATACCCAACTTGAGTTCTAGATATTGGTAGTAGAGATGGGCTTAAGTGTCATCTCTTTCAAGGATATCATTGATCTAGATAGAGCCTTTGAAGCTCTAAAGAATAAAACTCAACCTAAGGAGGAAGACTAGATGCCTTTGAAGGTTGTTCTTCAAAAATTATAAATTTGGTATGCCTCACCTTTTTTACGGTGTTGCTTTGACTAGTCTACAAAACCAAAAATTTTGGGTTCTTCCATCCACAGGTGGATTCCCCTACAAGTCATCAAGAATTATGGATCATAATCCACATTTTGAAGTTTTAGGATAGTTAGCCTTTCATCATGGATGTGCTCTATGATTTTGATAGGTGGTGTATCAACCACTGCTTTCTCAGGTTCCCCTTCTTCATTTTTGCCTAAGTCTCAATCCCTTCAGCTGATGACATGTATCATCACAATGTTCCTCAGGAAATAAGGGAGTTCTTATTTAAAGAAAAGGCATACCATTGGCCAAGGGAAATGGGCCCCATTTCTAACAAGAATTCTAGAGGCAGTTTGAAGGGAGACACACATCATCATAGTGCTTCTTGCATATATCTAAGGTTTTGTATATTAAGTTCAATATGTCAGTATTTGAGTAAATGGGATGAAGAAACTTGGCATAATCATGGAGATTTACTTTCCTGATGAACTTGAAATATTTATCAAGTGTTGAAATGTTGTGGGTTTGTGGGTGCATACCACATGTCCTTTACTATTGAAAAATGAAGTATTAAGCTTAATGTCATGGGTACCCTTGAAGGTATTACAAGGCCCTTCACGGTATCACCTAGTACTACCTTCAAACCTTCAAGGGTACTCATACACATGTTTTAAAGTATCTCCTAAGAGATACCTTAAAACTTTTGGGTCCACAACAGAGGTTCAAATCACCTAGAATATCCCAAAATATAAGAAGCTAATCATTTTCCATATTTTTTCTCCAAACCCCCATTACTCAATATCATTTTGTATGCTAATAAAATACATTATTGAATATTGACTTAATTAGCTATTTTTCTCTATGCAGCTATTCCTCTTTGATGCATGTTTGAAATGTATCTACTAAGAGATACCTTCAAAGTAGGATGAAGCAATAATTGAAGTATGTAGTATATGATATTAAAAGCTAATTTTTTTTGGATTGACATAAATTGTGTCATTAAAAAAAGTGTTATACATTACCTTTTTAACATTTTTAGGTTTTAACATATCTCCATGGTTATGATAATGGTATAAATATAGCTTTATCTCCTACATACAGGTATAAATTGGATTGATTTTATAAATAACCTGATTAGCAACTCTTCTCATATCTTTTGCAAATGTCCAAGATGAAAAATCAAATGTCAATGGCTTGCTAATGTGGAGACTATGTTTCTCTCATAAATAATGGTAAGGTCATTGGTGAAGGAAGAATACACAAAGTGGCAGGTCCAAATGATGAACCTCTGGAACCCATAAATCTTACTTCCACATGCCATAATGAGGAAATACCTATTGAATGTGTAAGTGTTAATATGACTAAAGATTTTGGTCTAACTCTATCGTGTCCATTTCCTATATCTTTTGTGGATAATTTGAGGGATGTAGTTGATAGTTTTACTATATGGAGCACAATAATGATGCAACACATCACATACAAGTTTTCTATAGACAATGACATGGAAAAAAGATAAAATAATTTGAGTTTAGTTCTGCATATACAACCACTGCAACAATAAAACCCTTGCTTAAATTCATTTGTTCAATATATTGATGATCCTACCACATTTAAAAGCCTAAGAAAAAGTTTTCTTGGGAAAAGGGTAATTTTTTTGCACAAATGTACAGCTCTTGGAAATGATGAAAAAATTGTTTTTGGTTATGTTGAATTTGCACAACCAAGAGAGATTTTTGGTTGCATTCTTATCCCAATGTTAAAAAATGAATTGGGAATTTACATAAATCAAGTTATACAACATTTTGAGACTAAAAGTATATAATTAATTGAAACATCCATCGTTAGATGGCCTTCCAACAAAATAGTGGACACTGAGACTTGTAGAGAAATCAATTTACCATACATGACACCAAAGGAGAAAGAAACTGGAAATGTTTGGGACATAGTGGATAATAAAGTCACTCCTTACCTAACATTCCTAGCACAAAGGCATCCAAAAAAAATTAACTCATGCCAACAAATACTTAGGATGAAAAATAAATCAACCAAACACTTCACTCAACCAAGTGGAGTTTGATAAAAGCATAGATAGTGAGATTTCAACATTGTATGTAGATAAATGTTGTACTAAAAAATGTTTTTAGTTAGGATTGACATTTGAGATTATAAAATATACAAGGATAAATTTTTTTGATTCCACCACAACAAATAGGAGGCAACATGTCTTAGATGCCCTTTCTATTGGTTAGTTTAATAAAAATAAAAACAAAATTGACATTGATTTTCAGGGTATAGAGATTTGTTTGGAATCTTGGCTTAAAATATATGGATTGAAGAGAAGTAACTTTTTTGACATTTAAAATTATTACAAAAATGGGGAATGAAATGCATTCCATGCAAGGATATTTTGACAAAAACCACTAAAGAATATAATGGTAGTTAAAGATTTGTTGGACTAATTGGTGGATGATTTTGCAGATGTTTCACTGTGACTAACATGATAAGTGGATAGAGATGGCTCATGAGAAAATGTTTGACATCTTCTAGTATATTTTACTCAAGAATTTATGAGGTGCCACATCAATGCACAATTAGAATATATGGAATATGAGCCAATATCCTAACCAAAATTCAATAACATGTGGAGAACTAATTTTCATGATGTGACCTTTGCCACATCTGATGACTTTTCTAGGTGAAAAATATGCATCTTGTTAACTCAACAAAAATTGTCTGGGTCCCTCTCTAGAGATTAGGAAGATCGTATCGATTAATAATTTCTAATGCATTCAAATCAAATATTTTATGCAAGATAAATGTACTACACACATAAATAAATATCAAAGCAATACCCTAAAGAATGCCTCAATGTCATTCATGATAAGGTGGAATGTCAAAAAACATTTGTGTTAAGGACAATGACAAAAATCAAAGTAGTTACTGATAGAATATTAGATTTGTCAATGGAAAGTATTATAACACATGATCATGGTGTAGGTGGATATGGGAATTTTTTCCATATGTTCTTAGAGGTTTTAACTTTACTATCACCTCATTGAATAAGTGCTTTACGGATATGGAAATAATAATGCCAGATACTTATGGATCTTTACTATATAAACTTGGATCTTCAAAATATCCATTGTATGATGAACTTTTGTCTAACAACTGCTACCCTAAATGCAATAAATATAGAGAATAAGCACAATCAATTGGTGCCTTCAAGAAACTTCCTTATAGGATATACCTTTAACTAGATAACTATTATGGAGACAATAAGAATAGGTACTTCCATCCATAATTATATTTAAAAACTGTTGAACCTTATATGGAACTAATGTTAAATTTACAAATTCATAAAATCATGTTTTTTTGTATAGGTATGTGTTACAATATTTATCTCTCCTTGTCTATAAAGATGTTTTCCTTGATGTCAAGGTCAGATTTTTCCCTATAGGACATACCCATGAGGACATTGATGGCACATTTGAAAACTTATGCTAATGTATAAAGATAAAAGATGTATGGAGTGTGGAAGAGATTATGGACACTTATAAGACATGTGAAAATATAATAAACTTCATGCCATATTTGATTGAAGAGGTAGTGGATTTCAAAGACTATGTTACTAGTTACCAACTGAAGGGAAGAAATTAAATAGTAGGATTGACAAAAGGTCAATACTTTCTTATACACATGGAGCAAGGTTATGTTAAGTTGTGGAGCTAAAAGCTTCACCAAGATGCTAATTAGGAGGTTGTTGAGTTCAACCAGTAACTGGCATCGGCAGTATTGCCGACGTCGGTCAGGTAGGGACCAGGGATTGGCCGATGTCGATCATAGATAGACTGACAGCAACCGACATCAGTCACCTATGCGTGTGCATGCATTTCCAGAACGTGTTTCCAAAATTAGACTCGTCTAAATTTAAGAGGTCTGAGAGTGTTTGCATGTGAAGACTAATTTAAGTCTTGGGTCTGTGTTTCTAATTATTTTAATTAGAAGTCTAATTATTGTATGCTTGGGATCCTATTTAAGAAACCCATGAGGCATGTATTGTAATTAAGGCAAGTAAAGCATTGAAGTAAGAAAGCAAGGTCAAAGGAGATCTGTAAGGTGCAAGATAAAGGAGATCAGCTGAAGCTATCAAGGAGGGGATAACAACTCAGGTTGTTGAGTTAGTTGTGGTTGAGAAAGAGAGAGAGAAATCTTGAGTGAAATACTGTACACCCAAGAGGTGTGAGGAGGAGAGGAAGATTTATTTATTGTATTCAAGAAGAGTGTTAATACAGATAGTATTGTTTCTCATATTCTTTACTGTTTCAAGTTTCAAGTTACTTAATCATTTTGGTTCAATTCCATGTTTAATTTCTTATAGAAGAAAGTAATCAATTGTGCTCCTAATCCTGAGAAAGTGGTATCAGAGCAAGGTTGCAGGGAGCAGGTTATTGTTTGATTATAGGTCATTCTTAGGGGTTTCTGATTGAGTGGGAGTACAGCAATGGTAGAAGAAAGTAAGTTACGAATGGAGAAGTTTAACGGCAAGAATTATCAATTGTGGAGGATGTAGATAGAAGATTATCTGTATCAGAAAGATTTGTACTTACCATTGGGTGGGGTTGCATGCAAGCCCACAGATATGAAGGATGAAAAATAGAATGTTCTTGATCAGAAGGCTCTGGGATCGATAAGGTTGAGCCTTGCATAATCTGTGATTTCCAACTTATCACAGTGTAAGACAATGGGAGAGTTGATAGAATCTTTGGAAAATTTATATGAAAAACTCTCAACTTCGAATAAGGTATTTCTTATGAAGCAGTTATTTACTTTGCAAATGTAGGAAGGTGGATCGGTATATATTCATCTTAGTGGTTTCCATGGTTTGGTAAACCAGTTAGCTTCAGTCAATATTGTTTTTGATGATGAAATAAAGGCTCTCTTAATCTTATGCTCATTACCTGAAAGTTGGGATAGTTTGGTAATGGCAGTAAGTAATATTGCGTCTGCTTCTAAAATCTTAAAAGTTGATGATGTATTTAGTGTAATCTTGAATGAAGATATTCATAGGAAAAGCACAGGTGAATCATCAGGGAATGCTTTAAGTGCTGAAAGCAGGGGAAGGCAAAGAGAGAAGGTCGAGCAAGGGAAATCAAGGTCAAAGATGGGAAAGAGGTCCAAATCCAGAAATGGAGGTATCACCTACTGGTTTTATGGAAAGAGAGGACACACAAATAAATATTGTTAGTTAAAGGATAAAGAAAATCAATATGAAGGTAATGAAGAAGTAAAAGATGTAGGTATTGTGGCACAGGATGCTCTCATACTTTCTTTGGATAGTCAGCTAGAATCATGGGTCTTAGATTATGGTGCTTCTTTTCATGCAACCCCAAATAGAGATTTGTTCCATGAGTATGTCTAGGGAGACCTTGAAGAGATTTATTTAGGGGATGGTACACCTTGTCAAATGGTTGGCAAAGAGAAAGTGCAGCTGGAATTGCAGACGGGCAACACATGGGTCTTGAAGGAGGTTATGCATGTCTTAGTCCTGAAGCAGAGTTTGGTTTCTATAAGAAAGTTGGGTGATGAGGGATGCACAGTAACCCTCACAGTAGATTCTTGGAAGGTTTCCAAGGATGCACTTTTTTTAGCAAGAGGTAAGAAAGTAGGTACTCTTTATCTATCTACTTGTATTACTGACTCTACTTCTGGTTTATGTACTTCAGCTATAGATTCAAAGATGTGGCTTAGTAGACTTGGTCACATGAATAAGAAGGGAATGGACATTCTTGAGTCAAAGGGTATGAGTTTAGATTCGGAGGGCATAGATCGAGTTTATTGCAGGAAAAGGAAATTTGATGTTTTTGACAAGAATAGGGAAGCCTTGATGTTTATGGAGGAGATGATGGATAGAGATCAGTCACAGGGGCTGAACAATTCTGAGTAGGGTAGTATGGATAGGGTTTTGATCCAAGATGAGCTCACGGGTAAAAAATTCATCACTTATAGGAAAACACAGTTATCGACATCGATCACATGGAACTGATGTCGATCAGGAAGGTACTAATGTCAGTCATGTGCAAACTAGCAGATTCGATAGTGTTGGGTAGGTGGAATCAATGTCAATCAGGTAGGAACTGATGTTGGTAGGTGGGTTAGTCACATGGAACCAATGCCAGTCAGGTGCAGACTTAGAGATGGCCGAGATTGGTCACTGAAACGGATGTTGGGCAGACAGCAAACTATTAAGGAGTCTTAAACACCCATATGGAGGACTGAAAGGGTAAGTGGACCTCATATTCATTTTTCACCTTCTTTATATTACTTGTTGCTTACTGATGGTCAAGAACCAAGAAGATGTGAAGAGGCAATGTAGGTAGAATCCAGGAAACAGTGGGAGCATGGCATGAATTCTTTAGAAGAGAAACGAGTGGGAGATTTGGTAGAGTTATCAGTCGGGATAAAAACACTGACAGACGAATGGATTCCCAGGTTAGAGAAGAGAGTGGATGGACATGTGAGACGAAAGGCCAAGGTATATGGTCTTGAGTAGGCTGCAGGGCAATGGAGGTTTGATAGGGATATGACTAAGCATGGCTTTAGTCAAGGTCAATGTGACCATTATGTTTTATTTTACTAGGTTGGATAATATTAGCTACATTATCTTGTTACTATAGTGTGTGTGTTTGTTGCAGGGTCACACATGCAGAGAGTTTCTGAGCTAATGGTAAAGTTAGTTTAGATGGGTGTCATGAAAAATTCAGGAGCAGCAAGATTCTTTGGCATGAGTATGTCTAGAGATAGGGAAGATCACAGGTTGATGTTGTCTCAGGATGATTGTGTGAATAAGGTAGTGGTAAGATTTGAGATCCAGGATGCAGAACTGATTAGCACACCTATGGATGGATAGTTCACAAAACAGTGTCCCAATTCACATGATGAGGTTAAGTACATGGTATGTACTAGACCTAAGTTTTCTCAAGCAGTGGGAGTTGTCAGAAAGTTCAGAGTCAATTCAGGAAAGGAGTACTGGAGAGTAGTTCAGTGGATTCTCAGGTATTTGAGAGGGACCAGTAGTAGGTATTTATGCAGGGTCAAGCACTTCTCTACATGGTATGTAGGTTTGGATGTGGCAAGTTACTTGGATGACAAGTGTAGCATCACAGGATGTGTGGTGGTTGGTCTTCAAAATTGAGCTTGAAGATGGAGGTGCCTGAGATGGTTAGTGGAGGTTGTTGTACAGGTGCAGTTGTTTATCTCTAAATGGGAGATTGTTAATTTGTGAAGCTAAAAGCTTCACCAGAATGCTAATCAAGAGGTTGATGAGTTCAACTAGTAACTGGCATCAGCAGTATTGCCAACGTCAGTCAGGCAGGGACCAGGGATCGACTAACGTCGGTCATAGACAGACTGACAGCAACCAACATCGGTCACGTGTGTATGTGTTTGTATGCATTTCCAGAATTAGACTTGTCTAATTTTAAGAGGTCTGAGAGTGTTTACATGTGAAGACTAATTTAAGTCTTGGGTCTGTGTTTCTAATTATTGTAATTAGAAGTCTAATTATTGTATGCTTGGGATCTTATTTAAGAGACCCATGAGGCATGTATTGTAATTAAGGCAAGTAAAGCATTGAAGCAAGAAATCAAGTTCAAAGGAGATCTGCAAGGTGCAAGGTCAAGGAGATCAGTTGAAGCTATCAAGGAGGGGATAACAACTCAGGTTGTTGAGTTAGTTGTGGTTGAGAAAGAGAGAGAGAAATCTTGTGTGAAATACTATACACCCAAGAGGTGTGAGGAGGAGAGGAAGATTTCTTTATTATATTCAAGAAGAGTGTTAATATAGATAGTATTGGTTCTCATATTCTTTGTTGTTTCAAGTTTCTAGTTACTTAATCATTTTGGTTCAATTCCATGTTTAATTGCTTATAGAAGAAAGTAATCAATTGTGCTCCTAATCCTGACAGGTTAGCCCATTATGTATTGTAAAAAATCTATAAGATATATAAATTGGTCCCCTGTCCCCACCCCCACCCAATTACATTATGGGGAGCAAATAAAATGGTGAGCCAAATGTTCCAAAAGATAATCTGACAAAAATATATTTCAAAGCCTTGAAAAATAAATAAATGTTTCAAGATTCCATTGTTTCAAAAGACTCAGATAGAAGTAGAAAAATAGTGAAAAAAAGTTAAATATAACTTGAATAAGTATGTACAGCACTTCAATCAATTTGGTTTGATTGTAAATAGTAAGTGGAAGGATCTATCAAATTACCTACAAAACATCCATGACATAATGAAAGACGAGATGTTCCCTTTTGAAGTTGAGTGTAAAAGAGATTTTTAGCCTAGAACTCACCATGACAAACCCCTACATAGAGATCTGCACAAACTGGTTCATGATAGGACCCTTGATTTTGGAGTGGCATCTATAGATACATATGTTGGTCTAAGAAGCAAAAAAATAAAAATTGCATTTAACCCAACTCAAGATGTGCAAATTAGAGATATTCTATTTGTCAGACTTGATGATTCTATAGGAGTGGACTACATAGTATGGGTTGATAGAGATAAAATTAATATTGAGATACTATAAACAAATGGGGTTATAGAATGAAGGTTTAATGTAGCTTGGTTCATCCCAGTTTAACAGGGAAAAATGATGCATAAGAAGCAAAAATTTATCCAGGCTACTTGGACAAGAAATGGAATCCAAACCCAACTGAAACATCTTTACCATACATACTCATGGATAGTATCATCTACACTTAGAAAAAAAATAAAAATTAGAGAGTTCATACACTTGTTCTCACTAATTTTTTGAAAGGCATTGTAATAGACTATTTGAATGCATCATCCCACTAGGCACTATCAAAAATAGTGATAAAAGTGTTGGGTGAATATTTTGTCATCAACTAACTGATGGCAAAATGGGGATATCAACCATAGCATAAGGGAGATTTACACCACGAGGAGTGTGGCTTTACCAGATCTAGACGAGGTAAATCTCTCCTCTCATCAAGGGGAGGTTCCCTATTAATACTTACGTGCCGGATATATAATTAAGCAGAAAATAACACATAGGGGTGGTATAACAGCATCTACCTCTCTTTTTTCAGAGGTAATGTACAAGGAACAAAGGAGGGAAAATCTTGGTCTAATGCTAACAACACTCCTCTTCTTTCAAGAATGATATTAAACAGAAAACAAGAAATCACCTGTAGTAACAAAGTCACAAGAACGCTCATGCAAGTGCAAAGTCTTTCATAGCTTCTCCATAGCTCTGGAACAAGTACAACCATAGAGTAAAGTGAAGCACAAAGTCTTCACCTGAAACTACCAAAAAATAAAAGAATCTCAAAGGTAAAAGTAGCACAAAGTCTATTTTCTACCCTCAAGAAGTGCCTTTAGATAATAATAACACACCCACTTGCTTATTAAATCAGATAAACAAGATGTTACCAGGAAAAAGACATAAGAATTATTTCCTAAATAACACAGACAATCTCAACACAAAGTCTGAAATAACCTGCTTCTCATTCATTCAACAGAATATGATTTACAAATTTGAGCACAAAGTCTCAAAAGTTGCTTCAATTTCAGCAGAGTGTTTGCTATTAATTTTTTCCAAGAAGATTTACAAATGAGGTCTCCACTATATATAAGGAGAAAATCCTCAAAAATAGAAAATAATAAAATACAAAATATCTTGGTCAAAGATGACTCATCTTTGACTTTCTAGATATTTTCCAAAAATATAATATTCATAATTACATGTTACAAAATTTGTATGCATTCTGCACAAAACAGAAATGCATAAGGATAGAAGAAGAGAGAAAGAGAGAGAGAGAGAGAGAGAGTGTCAATTTTTGCTGCCGGACTTCTTCAAATGAGCATCGTACATGGTGATCGATGCCTGAATTCCTACGTTGTCTGGTGTAACTACATTTTTGGAGATGACCCTTGCTCTGATTAGTGCGTCTTTCAATGCTGTGATGGCTTTAGAGTGGCCAGTTAACCTGGATTTTAAATTCTCCAAAGTCAACTGAGCATCCAGAATGTTGTCTACTGAAGTCATTGAGAAAGACGCTCCTTTGAAATCCTTCTGGATCATTCCTTCAAAATTTTGAATCATTTCATCTGTTGGAAGGAACTGATGATCCTTAGAGGTCAAGTCGCAGGGCAGCTCTTCTAATTTGTTTAACAAGCTTGGGTCACTTTTATCACTAGCTTCCTTAAAAGCTTGGAGATCATCAATTAGATCTTTGAGTACCTGGATCCTGAAGATCATCGCCTCCTTGATCTCAACATAGGAATCTTTATTGGGGATGATACCGATAGATATCAGGGTACTCTTTTTTAGATCTTTCATTTCCTTCCATCTGTTGAGATCCTTCTCCAAGCCATCAATTTCCTGAGAGACAAGGGAGACAAAATCGTCTACCTGAGCTTTCAACCTCTTCATTTTTCCCATTCTTTCCGCAACCTCAGATAGCAGAGAGATTCCTTGGTTGTGCATTCTGTCAATATATTCCTCCATTACCTTCCCCTTTAAATAAGTCTTTTCAGCTTTCTGAATGACTGAATCATCCACAAAAAAGGCCTCTAGAGTCGCTGCTTCAGGTGGGATAGTGAATCTCTTGATTACTGTCGTTAACTGCTCAGTCTTGGCTTTTTAAAAATCCTTCATCTCTTTTTCCTTGTCAAACTTTTGGACCATAATGTCCATTGCTGCCTGAAGGTCACTTTTTGCCCCTTCGTGAGTAACTTTGCCAAGTTCAACACGAGAGAGGGAATAACTGCTCATCTCAAAACCTTCAAGGGCTGCGTCCTGAGGAGGTTTGGCAATTTCTAGAAATTTTTGCCCCTTCTCTTCGACTAACTTGGAGAGGATTTTTGGTCTTTTAGGAGCCTTTGCTTTTGCTGGTATGACCTTACCAAAGTCGAATTCATCTGGGGAGATGGCCATTTTCTTTCTTTTAGGTGTGAAAGTAGACATCCATGGCAGGAGAGAAGTACCTGTTGCAATAGTAGTCGCCTCTGTTGGTGTCGTTGTAGCAGCTTCCACACTACTGGTGGTGATAGTAGTCGTGGTTGGAGTGACCGGCAAAACTGTACCAACTGCTGATTCTGGATCAGGTGCAGGGCTTGGTGGCAGGTTAAAAGATGGAGATGATAAACTCAGAATGGATGCAAAAGAGCGAGGTGAACCTGCTGAAGGATCCTGAGGATCACCAAAAACAACTTTGGAAGGGGAAGTGGGTCCAGAAGAGGGAACACTGATAGGAGAGATAGGAGAAGTGGGCACCGTAAGAGATTGAGGAGGAGGAGAGGAGCTCTGGATTAGCCGTGCTTGTCTCGACAAGGTTGGAGACCCAACACCTAGTCATTCTGAAGGTTGATCTACTGTTCTCATTGGTTGAGCTGCCTGTACCCTAGGACTTTGTTCTTTGGTTCCTTCAGCTACTGCCTCAGGCTCTTGTGCTGACTTAGGCTTCTTGGATACAAAGACGATCCTAGGCTTGTGAGGTCTAGAAGATGAAGTAACGTCATCTTTGTTTTTGGTTCGGCTTTCTGCCTTTCTCTTCATCTCTATTTGGTATTTAGCCTCTGACCCTGTGATGAACTCTTTTAGGGTGATCCCCTTTGCTGCCAAACAACTATTGGTGTTAGCCAATACTGGTTCAAATCTTTTCCTTAAAGAGGTCAATTCTTTTTGAGACCAGTTGATTGGAGGAAGAGGGGAACCAGCGACCTTTTCTATCAGATATCTGTTGTTCACGACATTCCTATCATCAATCAACCCTGTAGGGACCTCGGCCAGTCTGAGGTACTCTATCTGCTCTAGCGTGAGACGGCAATAGTCCATCTTCCTTATCTCTTCAGCCGTCCTTATATCCACCCAGATGTCCTCAATCATGGGGTCGTGGAACTGAGTCTTCCTTCAGATCGTCTCTCTGACTCCCCTGTAATCAAATTTTTCCCATCTTTTGAATAATTTGATGGTAACCATCTGCATCTCTATTTCCATAACCCTGGCTTTAGTCGATGTAGCAACTAAAAATCTGCCAATCTGGATAGAAAACTTGAAACTGGGTCTCTTAAGCTCCATCTATTTTGAGTGCACGACGGCCAGCTGTCGGCAAAGCTCCATTAGGACCAACCTATCTGAAGGGAATCTAGGGAGCATATAAGGGTATCCTTGGTAGAAACCCACCCGAAGATAAGAAAATGTAGAGAACTGGAGGAACATGCAGCCAAAACTGTTCACTACTGTCCAGGCCTCGTCTGATATTCTCTTTTGCTCTAGTTGAGGATCGAAGAGACATAGAAATACGGCAAAGAACACGTCATTCATTCATCTGAAATGACGTGTTAACCCCTGAAGTGTTAGTTGCAGATAGTATGAATAGACCAGGGTGGTCTTCCTATCTCCTTCTGTTATTAAACCTGGGAAATATTGCATGGCAGCAGCTATGTAGACCAGGTACGAGGTCATGTAGAATTTGAAGGAGGTTTGTACCTTGGTCAGCTGCTCGTGAATAGCGTTGTTGATCTGTTCCCCCCATAAGATGGCCTATTTTCCTTGCAAGATGATCTTAATGAATGGATACATCCATTCATGGAATTGTGAAGAGGACGGGAGGCCCCGTACTCTGCTGAGGAGGGTGATTAAGTCACCAACTTCTTCAATGAAGTCACTTCTGGGGAAGCTTTTCGGCCATCTAGATAGACTGGCCCTTGAGGTTTTTAACCATTTATAGTTTATGACCTTTTTTGCCCTCTTGGGGTCTTTGTCGTACTCCCTTTACGCGTTCTCGAAGTCAATTTGGGTTACTTCGGTGGCTGGTGGACATAGGAAAACTTTGTCGATAAATTTGGGGTCCAACCGAATGATCATGCTACCACTAGTGTCTGAGACCGATCTGGTCTCTTTGTCGTAGAAGTGCGTGCATTAAAGGATGAACTCCGCATGATGGGACGCTAATGGGAAGGTGGCCACCAGGTGGATGTTGCTCTCAATAATTCTCTTTATCCCAGTGCCGGGATTTGTTGCTTTGGTTCGTCCCAAGAATTCGGCCATATCTATGTGGCCGATCTCGGTGTCTCGAATTTCATCGACATTCGAGGTGACCGCTGTGAGTGGGAAGACGCCTTGGTACTTGTATTTCATCGTCTTTGCCTTTGAAGGAGATACTTCCGTCATAGAGGACGATCTTGTTTGGACGGGAGCGGGCGTGCAGGAGCTCGCTGAAGGTGTTGCTGCCATAGTTGAAAGGAGAGTGAGAGAGAGGGGGAGAGAAATTTAAGTGACATAGGTTACTGGAGGTCACTTAAAAAGGCCAAGACGGGCAAAGGGATGGAAAACGAGGAAGAAAGAGCTCGAGAAGGATAACCCGAAAAAAATCTAGGAGTTAGCTGAAAAAGGAAGGAGAATGCAGGGGCGACGATTTTCGCCGCCCTTGCATGAGGAATGCAGGGGCGGTGATTTTCACCACCCTTGCATGAGGAATGCAAGGGTGGCAATTTTTTCCGCCCTTGCATGAAGAATGCAGGGGCGGCGATTTTCGCCGCCCTTGCATGAGGAATGCAGGGGCGGCGATTTTCGCCGCCCTTGCATGAAGAATGCAGGGGTGGTGATTTTTGCCACCCTTACATGAGGAATGCAGGGGTAGAGGCAGTGAAAATTGCCACCTCCACATTTTGCCAAGCTGTGTGGAGGGGCGGCGAATTTTGTTGCCTCTACACGAAAGATATAAAAGAGGGGGGAGGGACGGCGGCAAGGAAATGCCGCCCTTACGAGGCCGCGGGTAGGAGAGAAGGAGAGGAAAGAAACAATGAAAAAGAAAAAAAATAAAGAACAACTAGGCTAGGAAGAAGAGAAAAAAACAAAACTAAAAACAAACCCTACCTGGAAAATGCGCGCGCCACGAAGTCAGATCCGTGAGCTGGCACTTCGCAAAGTCCCTTAGAGCGCTCAGGTGCAAGAGGCAGGAGGAGAGGAGGAAGAAGTGAGAAGAAATGAGGCCCAAATCAGATTATATAGGGTGAAAAACCAACCCCAACAACCCACCACGCAGGGCCATTAATGCCTTACACGGAAACTGAGACGCGCAGGGGCGGCGAAAAGCGCCGCCCTTGCATAGAAAAGCAAGAGACAAGCATAGGCGGCGAAAATCGCCGCCCTTGCAGGGAAAAAGCAAAAGAGACCAACTCTGGAAAGAGGAGAAAAAGGAAAAGGAGAAGGGGAAACTTGGTCTCGACGGGATAGTAACCACTTCCCGATTCGACCAAGATGAAAACCTACTACAGAATTCGTCCTAAAAACAAACTTAGAGAGACAAGATGAAACGGACAAGTTTCGTGGGGGGTTGCTTCCAAAATGAGATAAGCTAGTTTTGGAAACAACAGCTGGCTCCTATTGGGGAACTTCCGCTCAATCGAAAAGATTAGCAAAAGCAGAATTCAGTCTCTAAGTGCCTTCATTCAAGCCATTGGGCTACGGAGTCGAGCGAAAAATGAGAAAGAAAGACATACAAAATATAAGAACTGTACATATTTTACAAATGGACTCATCCAAGCTTCAAGGATTGAAAAGCTTTAGATGTTGCCCATTATGAGGTAGTGTAAACGGTGTTCCATCTTTATACTCCAGCAAAAAGCTGGCTTCGCCACAGAGCTGCCGAATGGTGAACGGACCCCTCCACAGGGAGTCGAATTTTCCATGCATCCCTTTTGGTTCATGCTGCTTGTCCCATAACAAGACTTGATCTCTGACTTGGAACTCACGTGCTTTAGCTTTTTTATCAAAAAGTGCCTTCACCCGATTCTGATGTTCCCTGATATGATCTACCACCATAACTCATTGTTCATTCAGCTCAGTCAGACACATGATCCGCTTGTCAACTGAGCTTTCAAAGGTCAAGTCTTCGATTGCTCTGGTTAATCTGAGTGCTGATAGTTCAAGGGTGATGGGGATTTCTGCATTTCATCCATATAGGAGTTGGAAAGGTGACATACCTATAGCTCTTTTAGGTGTTATCCTGTCGGCCGATAAAGCATCATACAAAGCTTTGTGCCATGTTCTCTGATTGTCGTCCACCAACTTCCTGATGATGGTGACCAGGTTCCTGTTACTTGATTATACTTGTCCATTTCCCTAAGGGAAATAGTCTGAAGTGTGAGACAAGATAATCCCATAGTGGAAACAAAATTGAGTGATTTCATGTGACGAAAAGCAGGCTGCATTATCTGTCACAATTTTTAGTGGAACCCCAAACCTGGAGATGATATTTTCTTTGAGGAAGGTGCATACTACTTCAGATGTAGCATGCTTAGTTGGTTTGGCCTCCACCCACTTAGTAAAATAGTCTGTCGCGGTGAGGACATAATCATGTCCGGCGCTTGAAGATGGGTTAATTGCGCCAATGAAATCAATACCCCACTACTGGAATGGTTCATCGATCACAACTGGCCTGAGGGGCAAAGTAGGTAGCTTAGGTTTTCTGACGAATTGCTGACACAGTTCACACTTACGCACCCATTTGTAAGCATCCTAAAAAAGAGTAGGCTAGTAGTACCTTGCTCGTATAATCTTGTGTGCTGTCACTGGTGCAGAGAAATGTCCCCCACAGGCCAAATTGTGGAAAGATTCTAAAAGTCTTGCTTGTTGAGCCTTGTCAACACAACGAAGAAATGCCCCATCCAAGTTTCTCTTATAAAGACCATTGTCCCACAGAACATAACCAACTGCTTTTAATTTAACATTCCATTTTTCTTTAAAAGAAAGATGAGGAGGGCATTCACCATATGTTAGGAAATAAGCAATGTTAGAAAACCACTCATCAGTAGTGGCGACAAAGAGAACTGTGGGCACGCTTTCGATATCTTGATCTTTATTTTTTAATTCATCTGGAGTGTTGTTGGCGATCAATTGGCAGAGGCCCCGTCCCCGTACGAGCTTGGTTGGTTTGATGTCCAGATCGAATTCTTGAATTTTGGCAATCCAGTTACCCCTCTTTGTACCAAACTCTTGCTAAGTCAAAATAGATTTTATTGTTGTATCCAGCACGAGAACTTCGGTGTGAGAATTCAAGATATAAAACCTGAACTGCTTGACAGCCTTGACTACGGCGTAAGCATGTTTCTCCATAAGGGAATATTTTAATTCGTGATTTTTGAGGGGGAAACTCATGAATGAAATAGGAGATTCTGTATTTTCTGAATTTGGTTGAACCAAAATAGCTGACAGTGTATGCTCAGAGGCGTAAATATATATCTTGAAACCTTTAGTATAGTCCGGACAGACCAAAACTGGTGCCCGAGCGATTGCTTCCTTAATTTCTTTGAACGTTGATTTGCCCTTGGCAGTCCACTTGAATGCGGCATTGCTCTTCATTATGTTGACAATATGACGGGTTTTATCGGCAAATTCTGGAATGAACCTCCTAAGGAAATTCACTTTTCCAAAGAAAGAGTGAACTGTGGTCTTGCTGGTAGGCAGAGTAAGTTCCTGGATGGAGCTAACTCTTTCTGAATCAATCCTGATGTCTTCTCAGGACACTATGTGTTCAAGAAGTTTCCCTTCAGTTACTCCGAAGATGGATTTCTTTGGGTTTAACGAGATGCCATTTTGAAGGCAGCGTTCCAGGATCTTTTGTAAATGGTGAACATGTTCATAACGTTGTTTTGAAAATACCATCAAATCATCTAAGTATACTACAATGAATTTTCTCATAACATCTTTGAAAGCGAGATCCATTGCCCTTTGAAAAGTAGCACCTGCGTTTATCAAACTGAAAGGCATCCTGCAGTAAGCAAAAGTGCCCCAAGGCGTGGTGAACATTGTCTTGTGTTGATCTGCTTTCCCGACCTCAACTTGATTGTAACCCGAAAAACCATCAAGCATTGATAACATTTCTGAACCTGTTACCATCTGTAGGACTTGATCCATGATGGGAAGGGGGTAGTTATCTTTTAAGGACAATTGATTCAAGTTCCTAAAATCTACACAGATTCGAATCTCACCATTTTTCTTTCTAACGGGTACTATGTTGGCAACCCATGTTGAGTGATGGATTGGAAAAATTATCCGAGCATCCAGCATCTTTTGTATCTCAGCTAAAATAGTGCCTGAGATTTTTGGATTATATTGCCTGGATTTCTGTTTGTAAGGCACAGAGTTGGCTTTCAGAGGGATGTCATAATGAATTTCATGCGGCCTGAGAGATTTCAAGTCATCATAAGAGTAAGCCAATACGTCCCTATATTGGCAGAGTAAACTAGCGAGCTCAAACCTTTCTTTAGAAGTGTAGCATTTTCCAATGTTTACCATGTTAGGGTCGTTCTTAGTTCCCAAGTTGACTTGATCAAAATCTTGAGAAGAATTTGAATCTGTTCGTTGCTGCTTGACGAACCTGTCATGGTCATCAAACAGCTTCTCTAGGGAAACCAAATCTTTGGGAATTTTGTTCCCCTTTAGCTGTAGAAAATCTTCACTTGTATGGGTCCGGGTTTCAGGGGTCAGTCCGCACTCCCGGGGCTCACTACCTTCAAAATGCAATTATTTGAAAGTGTCCTTTTGTTTCAAGAAGGTGATGATTTGATCATCATTGTTAAACACCTACCAGTGGTCGACATTGTCTGGTACACTTAGTCGGAAAACTAGCTCAATAGTATACTTATCTCCCTTAAAATCTGGGTGGGGAATCAGGAGAGTGGCAGAAACAGCGAATGCATCTACTCAATCATTGAATTCCCTCAGAACGGCAGAGATATTGAAGGCATCAAAATTTTTGATTTGATCCCATACTAGATTGCGGTAATGATGCAACCTCTCATGCTTGGTCTGATAGAGGTTCCTTACCTGACAGACTATCAACTCAGCGTCTCCTTTAGCATAGAGTTTCTTAACGCCCTTTTCTTTGGCAGCCTATAGTCCAAGCAACAGGGATTCGTATTCAGCCGTGTTGTTAGTATTATTGAATTGTAATTTGTAGGAAAAAGGAGTAATTTCTCCTTGAGGGGATACCAACACAACTCTCGCTCCTGATCCAGTAGAAGATTAACTGCCGTCGAACTCCAAAGTCCATAGCTCATCAGGTATTACTCCTTCCATAAAAACTTTCCCATTTTGGGGAAAAGATTGTTTTATGTGTTCATTTTGCTTGGGTGTCCCATCCTTTGCGTCAGCTGAAACCAAAATCAAATCATCACCCGTTGGAGTTTTATCTAATGCACCGTGGATCTCATCTGTGGATAAGAAATAAGTGCCCATGCCTGATGACTCAAATAAAATTTGAGCTTCAGGTGCTGTGAAACGGGTAACTACATACCTGGCTTCCTTTTCAGGAAGCAATCTTTTCATGACGCCTTGAACCAGAATCCTTGCTTCAGATAGGTCCATGCTTAACTCACCTCCAACATCTTTACAGAAATTCCGCCCGAGCAGGATATCGTAAGATGCTGAAACATCCGCTACTAGAATCATCATTTTAATTTGCTTTTTTGGAAAAGCCGCGAAGGCGTATTGGGCATCTTTTATTTGGCCAAGGAGGGGAACTTGCTTGTTTTCCATGGAAAAACACCTCCCAAAAGTTTTGGTTAAAGTTAAGCCGAGAGAATCTGCTACTTTTGTAGGCATGACGTTATCTGAAGCCCCGGAGTCTATAATGCAGTTACTTAGTTTGTAACCATTTATAAGCAGAGAGACATAAAAAGGTTCTATTTTTTCGGGAGCGACGGGAGGTGTCACAACCAGATTATTTTGGGCTGGTTTGTCTTTGGGGAGATCCGAAACAACTTTCAAAGGATTTTGTCCTACAGAGACAGCTTTATTTTTAACATATTCCGCTAACCTATCAAGCTGTTCTGGGTTAGCTCTCAAATACTCAACCTCTGTCATTTGAATCTTAGTCTTTTTATCATGATCAATAATATCAAATGATTGAAAGGTGGTTGCAATAGAAGAAGGAGCAGTCCCCTCATCAGAGGCTTTGACAGATACTTCACCGGCCTGAGTAGTAGGAGAGGGGGATATTGAGTGACTGGGAGTAGTTACTCTTTTATGAGTTACCTGATCTTTTGATTACGGAGGTAATGGAGTCCCGCGTTGGGCAATTGAAACTACTGGCTGGAACTCGTCATCTACTTTTCCTTTGTCAGCGCGTGAAGCCGACTGATTTTGAGATCTGGTAAAGACAGCATAAGCTCCCTTTGAATCTTCCCCTTTTTATCTGGCTTCATCTTGATAATCCAGGAAACTGATACTGGAGTCACCAGTTAATTCCTCATCCTGTTCATCAAAGAGGATAGCACTTTTTGATTGATCTAGCTGCGGCTGAAAGGAAAGGTCGTGCTTAGCTTCGAGGTATCCAACCGCTGAATTTGTAGGTGCTGCTTCAATGGCTAATCTCCTTGAAGGGGGAGGTAGGCGGTTTGATTGTCCTTGGGTTTGGGTAGTATTACCTTGATATCGCTGATTCTGAAATGTCCTCCTGGGTGTATCTCGATAGGTAGGGGCAGACGGGCCTTGAGCGATTTGTCTTTTCAAAGCAATTAGTTCATTTGTTAATTTTTGCACCATAGGATCAGTAGTGCCCGTGGAAGAGCTTTTAGCAGGTGAGGGGTATTTATTTTTACCAAAATCTTTCCTGATTTTGCCTGCTAGGATAAGATCATCTTCAATCTCGGTGGCCAATCCTTGAGCCAAGGCCAGGTCCATAGGGCCAGCTTGTCTCAATAAAAAACTTACTTCGGGGAGCTATGAGTTGATAAAAAAGCATTTAAGATTCTCTGGCGTGGGTTGAGCCATAGTAGGAATTTGATTTCTTAATTTGTTAAACTTAGCTATGAAATCCCTCATGGGTTCCTGGGATCCTTTTTTCATCTATGTTAGCTGAGCTAACAAAGCATGTGCATCTTCAGCGGGTTTAAATCTAGCTTCGAATTTGGACTTGAGCGTATCCCAGCTTGTTACTGACCCAGCCTGCAAGTGATAGAACCAATCCGCAACGGCACCTTGCAAAGTCTCCACAAAAAGTCTCACCACCACATCTTCAAATTCAACACCAATTACGCCACATGCTATGGAGAAAGCAGCAATATGCTCGTCGGGATGAACCTTTCCATCACCAAAAAACTTAGGAAAATTTTTTCTAGAACTACGAGGTAGTTCATGCAGAGGTGGGGTTAAATTAAGAGGACTAAAAGAATTACTCCACGGGCCTTGAGCCATTATGATAAGGGGATGAAAAGGTGGGATAACAAACCTTGGTGGAGTGTTTATAGGTAGGCGGCGATTGACAGCGGGAAAAGGAGTTCTACCTTGTGTTGGTGACCTGACAAGGCTAGAAGGAACACTCCTAGACCGTCGAAGAGAAGTTGATGGGGAAAACAGATCAAAATTACTCTGTTGCACCAACTCAAACATAGGGTCAACAACACCCTTAGATCTCTGACCTCTGGTGTAACGTGGGGTTGCCAGATTTTTAAAACAAAATTGGGACCGAAACTACTTCAAGTTGAAGCTTGAGGCTCCAAGATGCGTGTTCTTCCCGGTAGCTCTGGTTAATCTGACCAGATAATATAATGGAAATAGCTGGTAAGGCTATAATGATAATGGGTAAGACATGAAACGGAGTCGCCAGATTACGTAATGGGTAAGGGCAGGGACTGCTTCAACCTGAAACTTGAGGTTTCAGATTGCACACTCGAGTCTCCAGCGGAGTTGCCAAAAACTGTTGGGTGAATATTTTGTCATCAACTAACTGATGGCAAAATAGGGATATCAACCACAGCATAAGGGAGATTTACACCATGAGGAGTGTGGCTTTACCAGATCTAGACGAGGTAAATCTCTCCTCTCATCAAGGGGAGGTTCCCTATTAATACTTACGTGCCAGATATATAATTAAGCAGAAAATAACACACGGGGGTGGTATAACAGCATCTACCTCTCTTTTTTCAGAGGTAATGTACAAGGAACAAAGGAGGGAAAATCTTGGTCTAATGCTAACAACACTCCTCTTCTTTCAGGAATGATATTAAACAGAAAACAAGAAATCACCTGTAGTAACAAAGTCATAAGAACGCTCGCGCAAGCGCAAAGTCTTCCATAGCTTCTCCACAGCTCTGGAATAAGTACAACCATAGAGTAAAGTGAAGCACAAAGTCTTCACCTGAAACTACCAAAAAATAAAAGAATCTCAAAGGTAAAAGTAGCACAAAGTCTATTTTCTACCCTCAAGAAGTGCCTTTAGATAATAATAACACACCCACTTGCTTATTAAATCAGATAAACAAGATGTTACCAGGAAAAAGACATAAGAATTATTTCCTAAATAACACAGACAATCTCAACACAAAGTCTGAAATAACCTGCTTCTCATTCATTCAACAGAATATGATTTACAAATTTGAGCACAAAGTCTCAAAAGTTGCTTCAATTTCAGCAGAGTGTTTGCTATTAATTTTTTCCAAGAAGATTTACAAATGACGTCTCCACTATATATAAGGAGAAAATCCTCAAAAATAGAAAATAATAAAATACAAAATATCTTGGTCAAAGATGACTCATCTTTGACTTTCTAGATATTTTCCAAAAATATAATATTCGTAATTACATGTTACAAAATTTGTATGCATTCTGCACAAAACAGAAATGCATAAGGATAGAAGAAGAGAGAAAGAGAGAGAGAGAGTGTCAATTTTTGCTGCCGGACTTCTTCAAATGAGCATCGTACATGGTGATCGATGCCTGAATTCCTACGCTGTCCGGTGCAATTGCATTTTTGGAGACGACCCTTGCTCTGATTAGTGCATCTTTCAATGTTGTGATGGCTTTAGAGTGGCTAGTTAACCTGGATTTTAAATTCTCCAAAGTTAACTGAGCATCCAGAATGCTATCTACTGAAGTCATTGAGAAAGACGCTCCTTTGAAATCCTTCTGGATCATCCCTTCGAAATTCTGAATCATTTCATCTGCTGGAAGGAACTGATGATCCTTAGAGGTTAAGTCGCAGGGCAGCTCTTCTAATTTGTTTAACAAGCTCAGGTCACTTTTATCACTAGCTTCCTGAAAAGCTTGGAGATCATCAATTAGATCTTTGAGTACCTGGATCCTGAAGATCATCGCCTCCTTGATCTCAACATAGAAATCTTTGTTGGGGATGATACCGATAGATATCAGGGTACTCTTTTTTAGATCTTTCATTTCCTTCCATCTGTCGAGATCCTTCTCCAAGCCATCAATTTCCTAAGAGACAAGGGAGACAAAATCGTCTACCTGAGCTTTCAACCTCTTCATTTTTCTCATTCTTTCTGCAACCTCAGATAGCAGAGAGATTCCTTGGTTGTGCATTCTGTCAATATATTCTTCCATTACCTTCCCCTTTAAATAAGTCTTTTCAGCTTTCTGAATGACTGAATCATCCACAGAAAAGGCCTCTGGAGTCGCTGCTTCAGGTGGGATAGTGAATCTCTTGATTACTGCCGTTAACTGCTCAGTCTTGGCTTTTTAAAAATCCTTCATCTCTTTTTCCTTGTCAAACTTTTGGACCATAATGTCCATTGTTGCCTGAAGGTCACTCTTTGCCCCTTCGTGAGTAAATTTGCCAAGTTCAACACGAGAGAGGGAATAACTGCTCATCTCAAAACCTTCAAGGGCTGCGTCCTGAGGAGGTTTGGCAATTTCTAGAAATTTTTGCCCCTTCTCTTCGACTAACCTGGAGAGGATTTTTGGTCTTTTAGGAGCCTTTGCTTTTACTAGTATGACCTTACCAAAGTCGAATTCATCTGGGGAGATGGCCATTTTCTTTCTTTTAGGTGTGAAAGCAAACATCCATGGCAGGAGAGAAGTACCTGTTGCAACAGTAGTCGCCTCTACTGGTGTCGTTGTAGCAGCTTCCACACTACTGGTGGTGACAGTAGTCGCGGTTGGAGTGACCGGTGAAACTGTACCAACTGCTAATTCTGGATCAGGTGCAGGGCTTGGTGGCAGGTTAAAAGATGGAGATGATAAACTCAGAATAGATGCAGAAGAGCGAGGTGAACCTACTAAAAGATCCTGAGGATCACCAAAAATAACTTTGGAAGGGGAAGTGGGTCCAGAAGAGGGAACACTGATAGGAGAGATAGGAGAAGTGGGCACCATAGGAGATTGAGGAGGAGGAGAAGAGCTCTGGATTGGCCGTGCTTGTCTTGGCGAGGTTGGAGACCCAACACCTGGTCATTCTGAAGGTTGATCCACTGTTCCCATTGGTTGAGCTGCCTGTACCCCAGGACTTTGTTCTTTGGTTCCTTCGACTACTGCCTCAGGCTCTTGTGCTGACTTAGGCTTCTTGGATACAAAGATGATCCTAGGCTTGTGAGGTCTAGAAGATGAAGGAACGTCATCTTTGTTTTTGGTTCAGCTTTCTGCCTTTCTCTTCATCTCTGTTTGGTATTCAGCCTCTGACCCTGTGATGAACTCTTTTAGGGTGATCCCCTTTGCTGCCAACCAACTATTGGTGTTAGCCAATACTGGTTCAAATCTTTTCCTTAAAGAAGTCAATTCTTTTTTAGACCAGTTGATTGGAGGAAGAGGGGAACCAGCGACCTTTTTTGTCAGATATCTATTGTTCACGACATTCCCATCGTTAATCAACCCTGTAGGGACCTTAGCCAGTCTGAGGTACTCTATCTGCTTTAGTGTGAGACGGCAATAGTCCATCTTTCTTATCTCTTCAGCCATCCTTATATCCACCCAGATGTCCTCAATCATGGGCTCGTGGAACTGAGTCTTCCTTCAGATCGTCTCTCTGACTCCCCTGTAATCAAATTTTTCTCGTCTTTTGAATAATTTGATGGTAACCATCTGCATCTCTATTTCCATAACCCTGGCTTTAGTCGATGTAGCAACTAAAAATCTACCAATCTGGATAGGAAACTTGAAACCGGGTCTCTTAAGCTCCATCTGTTTTGAGTGCACGACGGCCAGTTGTCGACAAAGCTCCATTAGGACCAACCTATTTGAAGGGAATTTAGGGAGCATATAAGGGTATCCTTGGTAGAAACCCACACGAAAATAAGAAAATGTAGAGAACTGGAGGAACATGCAGCCAAAACTGTTCACTACTGTCCAAGCCTCGTCTGATATTCTCTTTTGCTCTAGTTGAGGATCGAAGAGACATAGGAATATGGCAAAGAACGCGTCATTCATTCGTCTGAAATGACGTGTTGACCCCTGAAGTGTTAGCTGTGGATAGTATGAATAGACCGGGGTGGTCTTCCTATCTCCTTCTGTTATTAAACCTGGGAAAGATCGCATGGTAGCAGCTATGTAGACCAGGTACGAGGTCATGTAGAATTTGAAGGAGGTTTGTACCCTGGTCAGCTACTCGTGAATAGCATTGCTGATCTGTTCCCCCCAAAAGATGGCCTGTTTGCCTTGCAGGATGATCTTAATGAATGGATACATCCATTCATGGAATTGTGAAGAGGATGGGAGGCCCCGTACTCTGCTGAGTAGGGTGATTAAGTCACCAACTTCTTCAACGAAGTCACTTTTGGGGAAGCTTTTCGGCCATCTATATAGACTGGCCCTTGGGGTTTTTAACCATTTATGGTTTATGACCTTTTTTGCCCTCTCAGGGTCTTTTTCGTACTCCCTTTGCGTGTTCTCGAAGTCAATTTGGGTTACTTCGGTGGCTGGTGGACATAGGAAAACTTTGTCGATAAATTCGAGGTCCAACCGAATGATCATGCTACCACTAGCGTCTGAGACCAATCTGGTCTCTTTGTCATAGAAGTGCACGCATTGAAGGACGAACTCCGCATGATAGGACGCTACTGGGAAGGCAGCCACCAGGTGGATGTTGCTCTCAATAATTCTCTTTATCCCAGTGCTGGGATTTGTTGCTTTGGTTCGTCCCAGGAATTCGACCATATCTACGTGGCCGATCTCGGTGTCTCGAATGTCATCGACGTTCGAGGTGACCGCTGTGAGCAGAAAGACACCTTGGTACTTGTATTTCATCGTCTTTGCCTTTGAAGGAGATACTTTCGTCATAGAGGATGATCTTGTTTGGACGGGAGCAGGCGTGCAGGAGCTCGCTGAAGGTGCCGCTGCCATAGTTGAAAGGAGAGTGAGAGAGAGGGGGAGAGCAATTTAAGTGACATAGGTTACTGGAGATCACTTAAAAAGGCCAGGATGGGCAAAGGGACGGAAAATGAGGAAGAAAGAGCTCGAGAAGGACAACCCAGAAAAAATTTGGGAGTTAGCTAAAAAAGGAAGGAGAATGCAGGGGCAGTGATTTTCGCCGCCCTTGCATAAATAATGTAGGGGCGGCGATTTTTGCTGCCCTTGCATGAGGAATACAGGGGCAGCGATTTTCGCCGCCCTTGCATGAGGAATGCAGGGGCGGTGATTTTCGCCGCCCTTGCATGAGGAATGCAGGGGCGGAGGCAGTGAAAATTGCTGCCTCCGCATTTTGCCAAGCTGTGTGGAGGGGCGGCAAATTTTTCCGCCTCTACACGAAAGATAGAAAAGAGGGGGGAGGGATGGTGGCAAGGAAATGTCACCCTTACGAGGCTGCGGGTAGGAGAGAAGGAGAGGAAAGAAACAACGAGAAAGAAAACAAATATAGAACAACTAGGCTAGGAAGAAGAGGAAAAAACAAAACTAAAAATAAACCCTACCTGGAAAATGTGCGTGCCACGAAGTCGGATCCGCGAGCTGGCACTTCACAAAGTCCCTTGGAGTGCTCAGGTGCAAGAGACAGGAGGAGAGGAGGAAGAAGTGAGAAGAAATGAGGCCCAAATTGGATTATATAGGGTGAAAAACCAACCCCAACAACCCACCGCATAGGGCCATTAATGCCTTGCATGGAAACCGAGACGCATAGGGGCGGCAAAAATCATCGCCCTTGCATGGAAAATGCAGGGGCGGTGAAAATCACCGCCCTTGCAGGGAAAAAGCAAAAGAGACCAACTCCGAAAAGAGGAGAAAAAGGAAAAGGGGAAGGGGAAACTTGGTCTCGACGGGATAGTAACCACTTCCCGATTCGACCAAGATGAAAACCTACTACAGAATTCGTCCTAAAAACGAACTTAGAGAGACAAGACGAAACGGACAAGTTTCGTGGGGGGTTGCTTCCAAAATGAGATAAGTTGGTTTTGGAAACAACAAAAAGAAATTGGGAAAAATGAAATGATGTTTTCTTAATTTTGGAATGAGAAATATGAATGTTTTTTTCAAAATTTAGTCCATTTTTTTAGAATGTATAATGTTTTATTATTTTATTTATTTATATTTATTTCTAGTGGCACTTCACATTTTAAGTCTTGGAAAAAACACTTTGGCATTTGAGTTTTATATTTTCTACTATGACAATTCAGTATTTCAATAATTATGCATCTATTTAATAGCATTTGACTATTGAAACATCCACTTCACATTTTGGGATATAAATGGTCCTCGGCTTTTACGTATTCCAAATAGCTAGATCACATTTTGTGAATCATGAAACCTCTTCGGCTTTTTCATTTTTCAAATTAAAATTCACATTTTACATCCTTCAAAATGATATTTGGAAAATGGTATTCATAATTTGCACATCATAATTTACACTTTGGCTTTTGTGCATTGCAAAATACACTTTGGCACTCCTATGTTTGTGAAAAGGTCTTTAGGGTTTACGCTTCAGAATGTCCTAATTGTGTAATAAGATTTAATCTTCAGCATTTATGTATCAAAAAATGGTATTTGGATTTTCAATTTTTCAAATTACACTTCATACAAGCACCTAATATTGTGCCACATGGCACAATCTCGGTGAATTAGTTGTGCAAAAGGATGACTAGTCCAAACAAAATTCCTGAATAGTGTGATCACCTAAGATTACAACATGTGTAACAATATTAGTAACTTAACTATGTGGGAGATTATATTAATAATATAATAATATAACACCCATGATCGACATGTGGCATGTATATAAATATGAGATAAACTTTGATAGTCATGAGGATGTTACCTGATTCAGATTAAACATATAGTTCATGATCCAATCAATTACTGACACATGGCATCCCAATCATCCCAAGTGTTTTAAATCACATATCATTTGAGCACTTGATTGATGTATAAATTATTTTTCCTTAAGAAATATATTGCCAAGTCTTATTATCTATAAATGCATGGTTTATGAACCAGTTTGAATGGCTGCATAAATTCTAACTATTTTGCACATTTAGAAAGATGAAATTTATTTGTAATTATTTTTTTCTATTAAAATCTTAGAATGTGTGGGTTTTAGATTCTATTTTTAATTTTTTTGGATTATTTTAAATAATTTGGACTTATTTCAATTATATCATATAGATGCAATTTATTTGTAATAAGTCCAAGTTATTCTTGATGAAGTCTAATTTATTTATGATAGTTTTCAACTATTAATTATTTTTTATAATTTTAAATAATTTGGACTTATTAAAAATACATTAGATAGATGTGATTTATTTGTAATAAATCCAACTTAATCTTGATATAGTCTAATTTAATCTTGATATAGTACAATTTATTTTTTATAGTTTTCAAAAATTTAGACTGTTGATAAGTCCATATTATCTAAAATATTCATTCTATAAAGAAAGGGGCTACAGACTCATTTTAAATGTGTTTAATCATCTTATTATGCATGATAGGTTGGGGAATGACATTTTCCATGGCATCTCTAAGAGGTGGAGAGATAAAATTTTGATTATTTTGTGGAAGAAGAATGGGAGGTTGATTAGCCATGTTTACCAAATAATGTTGTAGTTGCATCATTTGAGAGGTGTCAAATGTTTTCATGATGTTCATTTGTTGCACTATTTGTGCAAGAATTTGAGTTATATCAATTGGTGGGAATATTCCCAAATTGGTATTAATGGGGAGGGTTGATAGGTGGCATATTTCATGTGGGGTTATTGGATAGGATTATATCAATTACCCCCACATTATGGTAAGATGTTTAAAGTGTTAGAGGCAAAATCATTGAGAAGGGGGTTGAATCAGTGAGCCCAAATATTTTCATTTCAATTGTATTCCTTTAAACTATTAACCAATCAACGTATATCAACTTGATCAAGAAGTATTAACAAGAGAGCTCATACATTCAATTCATACACAAGAACACATAACACAGATCCTATGGGAAACCCTCATGTGGAATAAAACTCACTCTCAAGCTTGCAACACAAATGGACTAATGTCTTATAAGAAATTATAAATAAGAGACTAATCAACTCCTTTAGACCAGTAAACCTTGATCATATCCTCCTAACCAAAGGTATTTAGTGAAACACCTATTTCACAAGGAGCAACTACCCCTAAGAAAGACCAAGTCCTTTAGACCCTCCTTTGAACACCTATACCTTAAAAATGATGTCTTCAACACCTAATGATGGATCATTATTTTATAATCCCTACATAAACTCTCTATTTATCTCAAATAGGCCTCTCATATAGGCATGCCACAATCTATCTCCTTCTTCACTAAAATTGTCCTCTTATGCACACTCAGATTTATTTTCATATCCTCAAATTGAAATATAAATATTATGACATAAGGAACATGAACTAAATGTCATACACATATTCAAAAAACTATTCTACTCATTAACTCAACCTATAGGCACATTACCTATCCTTCCTTCCTCACTTCAATGCATACTGCTCACACAAGCCTTCTCTAAAATACCACCTACAAGTCTAGAAACCAACACATTTGGTTTCACTATATATAGAGAAATAATGAATTAACAAGATCACAATATCTCTTGTCATCCACAAAACATGCCTTTACCCTTAAGGTATCTCACATGGGTCACACTTAAGCACAATCCACTTTCAAATAGGCTTAAGTCACTTTTAGGTCCTATGGAGACCCATTCATCTCTTTGACACTTCTCTGAGCAAACAAGGAACATAGGTACACTATCTAACAGCATGGATCCATTCTACATGATCTATAAGTCCCCCTTAAGTGCTTACAACCAACATAGTACCCTTTAGTTTAAGCACAAATAGCTCAAACACTTCTCTATACACACAGTCATTATGAGCAAACACACAGTCACTTTCTAATATTTTATTCATACAACATAAGATTGGTCAATCCTTCATAATGAACAAGATCATCTTTATGGAGTCTACAACACTCCCCAATAGTCAATTCCTTAATATATATCAAAACAAGATTGAATAATCTTCTTGGATCACTTATAGTCCATGCATGAACACATAGTCAACTTTAAAGCTCAAAATCTTTGTCTATACACACTTCTAGATCTTCAAATCCATATTTCCATATGCACCTTGGAGTCCTCTTCATATTTTTTTTTACTGCAATAGCAAATTCAAATTCTATCAAAATATATGGACAAAATACAGAGCTCTAGTTTTTTCCTATGGTAAATTCAAATATTTGAATTCAAATAAACACAGTTAAACTTCGACCACTTTGCTTGCATCTTGTGTCCTTGTTTCTCAGATCAATTTCACACCATTGATCTTATCTAAAATTTAATGCATAGGTGTTAATTCTCAAACATTAAGCATCTAACAATTGACCTCAACTCATGCAATCTTATAATGTTGACTCCATGTGCTTCATCGATATCTTTGAGATTGTCTTCACTTTAGCAATGCTAGACAACTATCACTTTGACCTCTTAACTTTAATATGCACCATTGATCTCTATCTATAAAATCTCTCACTCATTTTTGATCCTTGGAAGAAGTTTGATTTTTATCTCTACTCAATGTTAAAAATCATGCAGTTATCCTCATCTTGCTTCTTCCTGACTTCTTGGAGAAAACGTGCTCCATTGATCTTACTCAAAATTTAACATGTGTAAATTTGACTAAGTATGGGAACCTTACTTATCTACTTAGAATACCAACTTTGAATCTTAATAACTTATTATATGCTTAGGTGCATGATCTCAAATTTGTACCATATGATCTCCTTACATAGGAAAATCCATCCATATAACAAATTAATCCTAGAAATTTTGTGCATGCGAGATATATCACCTTTAAAATGCCTTCTCAAAATATTCTTTCACAAAGACAACTATGCTTAGAACTTCTTTGGGAGACCAAATTTGACATGCATAAATTTTGTCATGTTACATCACATGACCTAAAATTTGGTGAAAATAAACTAGGCTCAAAACTAAATAAACCCATATGATCACCTTGTCTTGAATTATCTACACATACGAGATATGCCACCATAAAAATGCTTACTCGACTCTTTTTTCCACATTGCAAATTTGGCTAAATATGGGAAAATGCTATCAAAATGCCTAAGAGCCCAACTTTGCACTTACATATCTTTGACTATTCTTAGGCACATGACCTAAGATTTAGCACATAGAAACTAGGTATAAATGTGAACACAACCATATGACCAACTCCCCCTACCTCATCCACATGTGGTAATGGTGATGTCATCAAATTGCCTACTCATATTTTCTATCACTAGACCCAAACTATCTAGATGAAAATAATGGACTACCAGATGAATTATAATTATACACACAAGCTCTTAAATCATATAAAACCTCTTATAGGACCCCTTTCACATGCTCAAAACTCTATACTCATCCCTAAACATCTTTAACCATGCCAAAACTAAATATCAACCAAGCCAACTTCAAGCACACTAGAACAAGCACATTACACACTTTGTCATTATTATGTGGGCTGTCAAAGCACTTCATCCACTCACCAAGAAACCTCCATGACATCACCATGACATCACTAATAATTATCTAACAATATCCTCCTTTGTCATTGATGTCAACAAACATCATTTAACTCACCTTCTCTCTCTTCAAGCACTCCATAATAAGAACTTTCTCCCCCTTTGACACAATGCTTAAATGGGCACCAATTGATCCTAAGAACCTAAAAATACCATAAATATAAAATGATCATCTTATAATGATTATACAAACTCCCCCTTACCTTGAGCCTAATTCTGCTTGTCTTGACAACTTCCTCTTGCTCCATGTCAACACTCTCTTCAACTAAGCACTGCAACCAATGAAGAAATAACACACAAAACACTAAAATATAATGAAACTTACCAAGATACATCTGAGAGGCACTCCCCCTAATATTTTTGAACAATTTTACCACTTGAGCATCTTCAGATATCTATACATCATGAGGAACCAACATACAGGCTTACTAGCCTTCTCTTTCAAGCTACCATAAGGACCATCAACAGAACTTCATGCCACTCAACAAACAAAAAAAATGTTCTCAATCAACTTGAGAAATCTCCATGAAACAAACCTACCCTGATATTTTGGAGTAATTGAGCAAAAATCACTCTTCTTCACACTAGGCCTATCTTAGACTCCTTGTAACCCTACCTAGAACTTGCAGATCCCACACCTTTCAGTAGATACATCTTCAAGACCTAAAACTTCATATCTAGAGCACTCTCCTATGCCCCCTTAAGGACACCAATTTACAATAACTAGCTCATATTTTTCAATATACTTCCTTCACAAACCAATTAGGGCTCTTGGTGGGCACCTACCCCCACCTCTAGTTTCTCATGATAGATACCTCAAGGTACCTACCCTATCTACTAGTATAGGTGGCCACCACCCCTATCAAATAAGATATATAGGGTCCAAGTGAACCCTTATCTATCGATCAGAGTGGGCATCTCCCCCCACCTCTAGTTTATCATGATTGATAGGAGTGACCACCACCCCTATCCCTATCTATTGTCTAGGGTCTAAGCCCCTATCATATATTCTCTTTGACTAGCTACCCTATGCTAGTTAATCTTGCACCTCCCCCATTTTGATAGATACCAGGGGAGGGGGCACCTAATCCCACCTCTAGTTTATTTCCATCTGGCATAGAATAGGGTGGCACTAGCCTATATATATATATATATATATATATATATATATATATATATATATATATATATATATATATATATATATATATATATATATATATATATATATATATATATATATATATATACATGGGACTCTATATTCTCTAGGGGCATCTCTCTACCCATATATCTATGATATACATGTGGACAGCCCCTAGATAATATAAAATCCTATCTATATATATATGCTCCCCTACACCCTATAATCTCATTGCCATATCTATATATAGGGGGTCTCTCTAGACTCTAACTATTTCTAGTTGGGCAGGGAGGCTATATCTATATAGAGAGTTGGCCCTGGCACCTCATGGTTATCTGTAGTGATAGCATGGCCCCATCTACAGAGATATGGGTAGGGTAGAGTATAGAGATCTAATCTAGGTAGGGTAGACTCACCATATATAGAGGGAGTTGATTAGACTCTAGAGAGTGGCATTTGGCCTCCTATCATGATGGCTTTCTTATATAGATAGATAGGCTACAGAGCCTAACTAAAAGTTATGAGTGTTATATAGAGTAGGGGAGGTCATCAGGGCCTATCTATTTCTGAGGGGGTCACCATATCTATGATCTGATCCAATACAATCTATATAGGGAGGTCTAAGGAGGGCCAAAGAAACCCAGATAGATAGGGCTTAGGCCAAAGAAACTCCATATATAGAGAGAGGTGGGCCCCCTGCCCCTTATATAGATCTGATCTAACTTAGATAGATAGGGTTTGGCCCCCCTTCCCCTATATAGATCTGATCTAACCTAGATAGATAAAGCTTGGCCCCCCTCCCCCTTATATAGATCTAATATAACCCAAATAGATATGTCTTGGGCACCCCCTAGAGAGATATATTATATCTTGGGGCCCCCCTATATAAATCTACTAGATATTTGTGGGGAGGGCCACCCCTAACCCCCTAATTAGGCCTCCATCTTGTTAAAAACTTGAATAACTTGAGAAAAACAAACCTTCAATTCTCTTTAAACCTTGATTTTAAAACCCATTTAGCCTAGTAAACATATTAAGAATCCTTAGACCTTAACTCATAAGGCAAACCACTTTTCCAGCAAAGCCTAAAAACCTAGAATCTTAAAATAAACAAAGTCAACACATTACCTTCCAATCAATGTCCACCTATGAAAATTTTTTTACACCTAGATAAAACCATTACACACTTATGGACCAATATTTGAGCTTCCACACCATTGGGAACCTTGACTTCCTATAACCCATTTTAGGACCTGCAAGCTCTTAAGTACAAAATAGGAAACCTAAGAGTTAACAAAAATCTCTAAATTGACTTTAACATACCTTTAGATCAAAAAACCACTTGGAAAATGCTATAATAAAGTCAATATAACTTTCTATGCAAAAAAATCATCTTTATAAATCACAAATCCTCATTTTCCATCTAGGAACCTTCAATCTGACCCTGTAAATTACTCCATATATAGTTATCAACATCATGACATCACCTCAGCATATTTTTAATCTATGCATACCTATTCCAACTGAGAACACTCAAATATTTTCTTTTAGGACTATCTAAAGAACACCATAGCAACACTTGATTCTCCACTAAAAGGATTCTCTTAAGAAGCATAGACAGAGACATCTTTGGCACCACAATGTTCTTAAAACAAAGTGAAGCTAGGAGTGGCCCACATCTCCTTAGTAACCAATAGAATCCTCTTATATCTATAAGACTTCTTGCTCTTGTTATTCTTCTTCTTATTTTGAACTATGATAATTGGTTCTTCTTCTATATCACTCTCTTTTTCTTTAAAGATAGAATTGATAGCACATGGAGCAACTATGGAATCTTGACATAACTTTTTATTTGAAGCATCAACCTTGTAGCTTGGAATCTCATCAGTAGGTATAGAAAATTGATGTTATTTACATGAATATTTCTCAACAATATCAATATGTTCACTTGGATCCATACTTACCTTAGTACTAGCCTCATCAAGTACCTTGGTCTTCTCTTTGAGCTTGGTCTCTTCATTCTCAACATGAGGAGTCAATGAGAGATCTTAGGATTCTTCACCTTCTATGGTATTCTCCACCATAGAAAACAAATTACTTGGACCTAAAGACTCATCATAATTCATACTTAAACCTTTGGTCTCCATGATTACACTTTCCTTATGTCGTGCACTCTAGGAGTCTAATAAAACCTATTATGCCATTTAGGCCTTTGCTTGCAGAATCTAGCAATGTGACCTCTCTATTCATAGTTGTAGAAAATTATACTCCTTGACGGAAACTTGACTTGTCTTACCTTAAATGGAAAATCTTTTATAAAGTGTCTTCTATCATGATAGTTTAATCACCTAGCATTGATCACACCTTTTGACTGATGACCCACATCATAGTTCCATGTAAATTCATTCTTAATAGGTCTTCTACATTCTCTAGCTCTATGCCCAAACTGATCTCAAGTATAGTAGTAAACATTGAAATTTACATACCTCATGGCATTTGGTTTTATAATATGATTTTTCTTTAATCTATTTACACCATCATTCCTTGTTTGATGATTTGTCTTCAAAGACTAATTGTCCTTATTCACATTAGTCTTCATCTTGTCTTGAGTTGTAATCTCTGGTTCTTCTTTGTATCCAAGACCAGTCTTATCACTTACATGATTTTGATCATTTAGAATTTTGTCTAGATCACTTGAGCTCTTTTCAAATCTCACAAATTACATTACCTTACTAGATACCTTCTCTAACTTAGATTTCAATGACTTATTTTTAGTCACATACCTTACATATTCATATTCCTTAGCTTTTAGGCTTGTAGATAGGACTTCCAATTGACAACCGAGATGTTTGACCATATCTTCATGTTCTTTGTCATATTCATCCATTTTTGCCTCAAAAATATTTAATTTCTCCTCAAAGTCCTTGAGTTTAGATTTCATCTTCTTATTGATCCTCTTCTCAATCTTCAATTCTTCATGAGCATTTATCAATGCAGTCTCATAGTCCACCTCATCTTCATCATCATTTGAATCACTCCAAGTAGACTCCTTTTATTGTGAGAAACTTCCTTCCTCAGCCATAAAAAGGGATCTATCTTCAATAGGACCATCATCTTCATGATCATACTCTGAGTCACTATCTTCACTCTCATCTAATGAGCTACAATCTTCTTTTGTGTAGAGAATCTTTTTATCCTTGAAGTACTTCTTGTTATCAAACCCTTTGAATCCCTTTTTACTTTTATCATCCTTGAATGTTTTCTTGCCATCATCATGAATTTGATCATGCCCATCATCATCATCATCCTTTTTATACTTATGAGGGAACTTATTAGCAAAATTTTCTATCTCACCACAATTGAAGCATTTAAGGGGTAGCTTACCTTTATACTTGCCTGAACCTGTTCTCAATTTCCTTGAAATCAAAGCAATTAGTTCATTCTCATCTATATCAGTAATGTCATCCTCCTTGAGTTTCTTACCTTATAACTTATTCTTTGTCTTCATTTTAGGCTTGAAATTTACTTCCTTTTTTATTGGTATATCATCATTCTTCCTCATCTCATAGGTAGTAAGGGTGTCATGTAATTGATCCATATTCAACTGAGTAAGGTCATGACTCTCTTCTATAACAAATACTTTTAGATCAAACTTGATGGATAGAGACCTTAACACTTTTTGAATAAGAGTAACCTCTTCAAGGTTCTCTCCAAGACCTTTGATGATGTTCACGATCTCATCAACTCTCTACAAAAAAGATGCCACATTATCTTTTTCATTCATCTTGAGACTTTCAAATTGCCTTATATGAGTTTGTAACTTAATAATCTTGACTTTTGAATCTCTTTCATAAATGAATTAAATTTTGTCCCATATATCTTTATCAAAATTGCAATAGATTGTCTTGGTGTATTTAGTCTCTGAAATTCAACCAGTAATAACATTCATTGCCTTAGAATTGTTCTAAAACAACTTCTCGTTTACAACACTAAATGGAGGAATAGTTGGAGAAACATAACCATCCAAAATAGATTACCATACATAAAACCCTATAGACATAATGTATGTCCTCATCTTGGCACTCTAAAATTCATAATTAGATCCATTGAACATAGGTGCTTGATTAGTATAGAAACCTCCTTGATAACTACCCATATTTTATCTTGGATCACCTTCAAGTTGTTAAGCCTTTACCAAAGGACCTATTTTGATACCAATTGTTATAGGTACAATCACTAAGGGGGGGTGAATTAGTGAGCCTAGATATTTCAATTTTAATTATATCCCTTTAAACTATCAACCAATTAACATATATCAACTTGATCAAGAATCATTAACAAGAGATATCATACATTCAATGCATACACAAGATCAAACACATAACACATAGTTCCTATGGGAAACCCTCATGAGGAATAAAACCCACTCTCAAGCTTGCAACATAAATGGACTACTATCCTATAAGAAATTACAAATAAGAATATGATCAACTCCTTTAGACTAGCAAACCTTAATCATATCCTCTGGACCAAAGGTATTTAGTGAAACACTTGTTTCACAAGAAGCAATTGCCCTAAAGAAGACAAAGTCCTTTAGACCCTCCTTTGAACACCTCCACCTTAAAAATGATGTCTTTAACACTTGATTATGGATCAATATTTTCTAATCCCTGAACAAACTCCCTCTATCTATCTAAAATAGGCCTCTCACATAGGCATGCCATAATCTCTCTCCTTATTTATTCAAACTATCCTCATATGCACACTCAAACCTCTTTTCATATCCTCAAATTATAAGAGCACTATTCTAACATAAGGAACATGACCTATAGGTCATACACATAGTCAACAAACTATTTTTATCATTAACTCAACCAATATGTACACTACCTATCCTTCCTTCTTTACTTCAATACATACTGCTCACACAAGCCTTCTCTAAAATGCCACCTATAATTTTAGAAACCAACACATTTGGTTTCACTATATATAGATAAATCATGAATTAATAATATCACAATATTTTTTGTCAACCACAAAACATGCCTTCACCTTTAGGACATCTCACATGGGTCACACTTAAGCACAATCCACTTTCAAATAGGCATTTAAGTCATTTTTAAGTCCTATAGAGACCCATTCAACTCTTTGACACTTATTCAAGAAAATAAAGAACATAAGAAAACTTTATAATATCATATACCCATTCTAAATGATCTTTAGGTCCCCCTTAAGTTCCAACAACCAACATAGTACCCTTTAGTTTAAGCACAAATGGCTCAAACAATTCTTTGTACACATAATCATTATGAGCAAACACACAGTCACCTTCCAAGCCTTTATTCATATATCATATGAATTTTAAATCCTTTATAATGAACACAAAGCATCCTTATGGAATCCAAAACACTCCCTAATAGTTAATTCATCAAGATATATCAAAATAATATCAAAAAAAACTTGAATAATCTTCTTGGGTCACTTACAGTCCATGAAAGAACACACAATAAAATTTGAAGCTCAAAATATTTATTTGTACACACTTATAGATCTTTAAATCCATATTTCTAGATGCACCTTGGAGTCCTCTTCATATTTTATTTTTACTGTAATAGAAAATTTGACTTTGATCAAAAGATATGGACAAAATATAGAACTCTAGTTTTTTCCTATGTTAATTTAAAATATTTGAATTCAAACGGTCATAGTTAAACCTCAACCACTTTAATCACATCTCATGCCCTCCCTACTTAGATCAATTTCACACCATTGATCTTGTCTAAAATTTAATGCATAGGCACCAATGCTCAAATGTTACACATTTAGCATTTGACCTCATCTTGTGCAATCTTGTAATGTTGACTTCACATGCTCCATCAATCTCTTTGAGATTGTCATCACTTTAGCAATGCTAAACAACTATCACTTTAACCTCTTGAATTTAATATGCATCATTTATCTCTATTTATATGATCTCCTACTCATTATTGATCCTTGGAAGAAACTCAATCTTTATCTCTACTTAAAATTAAACATTGTGTACATGTCCTCATCTCTCTACTTTCTAAATTTTTGGAGAAAATGTGCTCTGTTGATCTTTCTTGAACTTTAACATGTATAAATTTGACTATGGGAACCTTACTTGTCTACCTGGAAGACCAACTTTGAACATTAATAACTAGTTTTGCACTTAGATGCATGAGCTCAAATTTAGACCATATGATCTCCTTATATAGGAGAATCCATCCATATAACAAAATTATCATGAAACATTTGCATGTGCAAGATATATCACCATTAAAATGCCTTCTCAAAATCTTTTGTCACAAAGCCAACTATGCTTAGAACTTGTTCAAGAGACCAACTTATAGCATGCATAAATTTTACCATGCAATATCGCATGACCTAAAATTTGGACCAAATAAACTAGGCTCAAAAATAAAAAAACCTATATGATCACCTTCTCTTGAGTCATCCACACATGTAATATATGTCACCATCAAAATTCTTACTTAGCTCTTTTTGCCATATTGTAAATTTGGCTAAGTATGGGAAAACACTATCAAAATGCCTGAGAGCCCAACTTTGCACTTACATATATTTAACTAAACTTAGGTGCATGACATAGGATTTAGTTCATATAAGTTAGGTAAAAATGTGAACACAACCATTTGACCAACTCCCCCTAACTCATCCACACATGGTAATGGTGACATCATCAAATTGCCTACTCAGATTTTCTGCCACTAGACCCAAACTATCTAGATGATAACTATGAACTACTAGATGAATTCTAATTATGCACACAAGCTCTCTAATAATAAAAAACCTCTTATAGGACCCTTTGAACATTCTAAAAACTCCATACTCATCCCTAAATATCTTTAACCATGCCAAAACTAAAGATCAACCAAGCCAACTTCAAGCACATTAGAAAAAGCACATTGCACATTGTGTCATTATTACTTAGTCTATCAAAGAACTTCACCCACTCACCAAGACACCTCCATGACATCACCATGACATCATTAATAAATATCTAACATGAAGGTGGGAATTATCTTGATAAGTATGAAAAAGTATCTAAACCACCAACCTCATATGTCTGAGTGATTTGAACAATGTTACAATTGAAAGATGAGGGAGGAGAAGAGGTTCTCCAAGAGTGAGGATACTCTTGGGAAGTGAAGGTAGGAAGAAAATAACATCCCATATAAAGATTTAATGGATTTATGTTATCCAACAAGAGTCTAATAGGGGATTTCATGATGCTTAAAGAAAGAATAAGAGATCAAGAATCAAGAAGGAAAAATAGATATAGAATCTACCGCACAGAACAGTATCAGCCAATAGGTATAGAGTTAATTGAGTTGATATAGTATATGAGAAAGGTCCATAGAATAGGATACAACAAGAAATAATCAAGCTATTTGATTGTTTTCTACAAAGGTGTTACCCTTTGAGTCGCTCTTATTCAATTTTTTGTGAAATTTTTGCCATAAAAGAAGTTCACCCGCGTATCACCTTTTGTGTGTAAATTCTTAAAAGAATTAAACCTTTTAAATTGAACCTTTCTTAGAGTTTAAGAGTCTAATAGGTTTAATGGTTTAATATTTCTCAAAGTGAATTGTTTATCCCTTTGTGTATTTCAATTTTTGACTTTAAACCTTTCAGTTGAACTTGAACCCTTTTTTGGAGTTCAATGGTTCAAGATTTCAATACTCAATGTTTTGTAAAGACTCATGTTCACTCAGTTACCTTGTATAAATTAATTTATCATTGAACCTACCAATTGAACCTAACGTTTGAACCTACGCAGCAGAGTTCAAAATTTCAATAGTTTAATGTTTCAAAATTCAAAGTTTCTAGAAAGATCATATGACTATTGGTTGGTGTATGTAGTTCATCTCATATCATTGAACCCTGAAGTTGAACCATATTTTCAATGGTTCAATGGTTCAATGACTATACTCTCATCTCACCTCGAGGCTTTCTCTAAGCTAAAATTAGTGGGAGATTTAGAGGAGAATATATCCAAAACTCATTATAAAGCAGAAAAATTTAAATTTTCACGAGGTTACAGATAGTCATTACTCATCAAAATCATGCATAAAAAATTCTTGCCATTAATGCATATGTCAAAATGTGTGTCTTATCAAGCATGTTTAGCATGTATTATTTCAATTTAATCATTTGACTTGGTTAATATCTGTATCAAGAGAGAACAATTCAAATTTGGCAAACAAGCATACTGGGTGATACAAAGGAAAACATCACAGGTGATATAAGATATTTAATTGCTTGAATTCATAGTGATTTTAAATAAATCTAAAGGTGAGTTTTACTCTTACTATAAGTTGTTTCCTTTACTTGGTTGGAAAGAAGGATCTTTTTGAGTTTATGACATTATTTAAGGAGTTCAAAACATTTTATTTTCATTATATCCTCTAACCTATAACCATGAAATATGCATGTCTTGATTACGATCATGGTCCTGGTCTCATATGTTCTCCTCCTGAAATTGGGGACACTTCTCTGGTCCAATATGACTTGGAAGATTTTAAGGAAAGGGCTAAAAATCCTATGTCAAATCCTATGATGTAGAAGATAGTAGAAAATGGCTTAGTCGAAGCTACGGCCTTTCCCATTGCTGTTTAATGCCCTAAATTAGTCTTTGAATGCATGAATAGATATGAACCTCAAAATAGGTGCATTATAACTATAGATGGTAATATTTTACTGCATATCAATAGACAAACCCCAATGTCTATAATGAGAATTCCTCCCAAAGAACCATACTCTGACCTCAGTATTACTTCTTCAAATGGTTATTTTTCATTAAAGAAAGCAATTTACAAGAGCGTGATTGCTAAGAATTGGCTTTTGAAATTCCAAAAAGGAGGTTCAAGACTACGTAGACCATTAATAAGAAATCATATGATTCTAGAGGTACAAGATATTATAGTATTATTACACAGACTAAAAGGCAATGCTCATGCATATTATTAGGAAGACTGGATGTATTTCTTCATACAGGTGATCCTACAAGGAGAGAAATATCTAGATTGGGTGGAAATTGTAGCAGATAGTTTACATTAGGGTTTAAGTAATTATTTGGGAAATAAATAATTTTATATGTCTTCATACCTCTTCTATTGATTGGCATCTACAAGACAATGGATAGGATTACCACATGCACCCTTGGCTGAAGACAGTAAAATTTATCAATATTACTCACTATTGCAAATGCATAATTGCTATGAGGATTACAAGAGAATCAATGATGTTTTTACTAGGAGGATGACTTTTTAATTGTCAAACAACATTAATAAAAGGTTGTCTAATGAAGCTATACAATTAATCAACATTTATGGTAGTTTCTTCAATCAATTTTCCAAGTTCACTTATATCAGAGTTGGGGGTTTTGACGGTGAACCTTTGAGGTTACCTAGGTATGTTTTTGATCGATTTGTGTTTATAGAAGTCTACAAACAATTAGCACATGTTGATAAAAAAATCCCAAAGAAAAATAAATTTGGTATATCTTTTCCTAGTGAACTTGGATGTTATTCATGAAATGCAACTTTTGATGCTTTGAATTTAGAATTGGATCTTAAAAAATTTAATTTTAAATACTTCACAGCCAGATCACAATTTGATAGCAAAGGTTTTGCCAGAGATAACTTGGATCTTGGAACAGGGTTGTCACATATTCCTCAATTGGAGGATTATTGGGAGGATTGTTTAGATGAATTTGAAGTCAAAAAAAGATTGTGGTCCAGGTTCTCCTTAGGGAAAATTATTACCCTCAATTTGAATATGGACATCTCTAGAATTTATGATAATGATGAACAAGTGACTGATCCACAATTTGAAAAGATAGAATAATCACCTATTCCAAAAATTGACTGGGAGAAAAATGAAGAAGATACAATTGAGGTTAAGACCCTCCCAGTGATAAGGAGAACTGAGAAATGGTTAAGAGAGTGAAAACTAAGGGGATCTCAAAACATAGCTTCCCAGCAATGTATGTCAATAATTGAATCCCCATTCCCAATAAGCTCCTCTAATTGGCTTATTGTTATTTGTGATGTAGGTACTTCCAAAGTAAAAACTAGAAGGAATCTTGTCATCAAAGAATTTGAAAAGTCCCTTGTAACTACCCTACCTCCTTGTGCCACTAGGTCAAGGACCCAAAGCAAGAGAAAAAGTCATATTAATAAAAATGTAATTATGGATTTGAATTTTTAATAACACTCAGGAGAAGCCCAAGGTGATAAAGAATCTAATTCACCAATGGTAGAAGAGGTTAGTACAAATCAACAGACAGTGATTCCTTCTAATTTTGCTAAACTAATGATTGTTGCAAATGTACCTTCTGATCAACTAAATTCTGATAAAGACACCTCAGTCTTTACACCCAAGTGGCTGGAAAGCTCAATTAGCAAAAAAATAAAAGTAGTTCCATTTTCTTTTCCCTTGGAGGCTATGGTAAGTGTTTAAGGAAAGCTCCTAAATCTAGAAAGTTAAAACAAACATCCAAGGTAGATGTCAACCATAACACAGGGAATTGGAATGCATAAATAGCCTAGCCAAGAACTAATGAAGAAGTTCAAGATCCTATAGTTCAAGATTTTAAAATTGAAAAGGTAGATCTCAGGACTGCATCATGTGCCATAGATGTGCATCATCTTGAAGCATCCACCAAAAGGATAGTCAATAGAACTTGGAAGGATGAAAAGGATAAAAGGGAATTAAAATAGACTGTATGATCAATGGTAGAGTACATTGATGCCATTCATAGTCCAAATCCACACCCAATTGCCCAACTGCCCCTATCTTTTGATCCAAAATCACATGTCAATCAAAGGATGCTAGACTAGATACACAGAGGCAAAATGGTTACCAAGGTATTTGATAATTAGTTGGATAGCATCATCCAGAAAGGTAAAAAATACATCCATAAATTAAAGAATATGTATGATCTAACCAAAATTACTATTGAATATTTGAAGACACAAAATGCCTTGTAGATAAAAGATGAAGGAAAATGGATGAGCATGATGAACCAGATTGATGAAGTATAAAAGTATGGAATAACAATTTTTTTGTCAGAGAAGAACTTGACAAGTCTGGATGAAGATGTATTATATGTAAGTAAGAAAAATATTGAATGAATAATTTTAGTATCCCGATAAGGATGAATGGAAATCACAAAAATGATCAAGGAAATAACTGAATTCATTCAGTCATTACAACATGATCTACAAAGTATTGATATCAAATACATAAAATATGATGGAAAACTAGAAAAAGACATCAATATTGTGATTCAATCCTTTAGGGAAAAGATCAACATCATTAAATAAAGTGGCAAGTTATCAATTGAATATTTTTCTTAGATTTCAAAGGTAGATTCACTTCTTTTTCACTACATCGACACTCTCCCAGAGCACACAAAAAAGATGGGGAAAATTCAAAGGGAAGAAAACATCTAGAAATCAAGGATAAAACATGTCAGCATTCCCAATCTTACAAAAATTTAAGAGTTTGTTACAGCATTTTAGGAGTAGAAAGCTCAACGTGTCTACCCAACTAAACACATCAAATCTAGAGATCCTAGTCCATCACTTCAGCAATGATTTTACTTACATAGTTTCTTTTATTCAGTTATTTAGTTGCATTTCTATTCAAAACTTGATCTTTATTGAATTTGTAAAAAAACTAAATCCTATATGGGTTAGAGTTACTTTAACTCTGGTTTAGTTTGACAGGTGGATTAGTTATGGCAACTGTATATATATATATATATATATATATATATATATATATATATATATATTTTACTTTTTTTTTGTTAATTGTAACAGATGCGAGGGGATAGAGAAGATAGAAAAGAAAAAAGAGTCAAAAAAAATTGAGAATTAGACCACTGTTGTTGAAAATATATGTAATGTTTATCTGAAATATTTTTTATCTATGAATGAAAAGGAGAATTAATTATTGCATACTTAAATTTGTGCATTTGAGTATTTAAAATTGGGTTTTGTATGTGAAATCTTCTTTCATATAGCTATTACTCTTCCATTAGACAATTCATTATATGTGTTTTATCCTTTACTGGTTCAACAATATATATGTTTATCCATTTAATCACTATTAAAGATAAAATTTGTGTATTCTAGTACCCATTACTATTATAAAATCTCACATTCATAACATGATGATGTGTGGATGTTAGTTTACCTTTAAAACACTTTCTAGTTAAAAGTGTATCTGAATATTTCAATTTATTGAAAATATTAAAGGGAGTTGTACCTTAATTCAGAGGGGAACTAGTCTTAACAATTCACCTATTTATTTTTTAACTTATTTATTCTTGAAAGAAGAAGGGTATGGAGTCAAAATAAAACACTTTTAGATAAATACAAATCTGTTAGCCAATAGTTTTTGGTGACTCCCCTAGGGAATCGAAATTGAAATCTTTACTAAAAGATTAGTCACCTTAAT
This sequence comes from Torreya grandis, assembly GCA_037957365.1. Classification (NCBI taxonomy): domain Eukaryota; kingdom Viridiplantae; phylum Streptophyta; class Pinopsida; order Cupressales; family Taxaceae; genus Torreya; species Torreya grandis. The sequence goes on along the minus strand of JARHVA010002266.1, from coordinate 2,477,456 downwards.
ATGAGGCAACAATGGTACTCCCACATGAAAATATAATTCCTATTTTGAAACCTAATCTTGGTTTTCAAAATGAACAGGAAGATATAATTAGTCAGTTAAATACTCTTGCTTGGCGTTCTCATCAAAATATTGATGATTATAGAATAACAAGCAGAATATTAGAAAAAGAAGAAGAATTCACTGATAATATAAGATTGATGTTACTCAATAAAAGGAGGAAAACAAAAAATGCAACAAGGAATTAAATACCCTGAAGTATGAAGTTAATAATTATAATATCATAAGTTGGATTCCAGAAGATACACAAGGTCTTTGAAAAGAGAAGGAATTGAGGATTCTACTTTTCAAGCATTGTAAAACTTAAATTTCCCTTATATTCTTACCTACATTAGAAAATCTATAAGTAGACCTCCTAGCCCTCCTAAACCCTCTACATCCTCTGTTTGTCAAGCCTTAACTCTTTCTAATACTATCTTTCCTTCTGCCATAAGTTTTCTTCCAATGGCCCAACCTTGGGACATAGCCATAGGAACTCTAAATTTAGGGACCAACCTGAATCCTTTGCCTAAAAATGCAAGGGAAAATTTACCCAAATTTAATGGAGATGGAAGACAATCGCCAGAGGAATATCTGAGTGCCTTTGCAGTGGCATGTGGTGTGTTAGGCATGCAACATCAAGATGTAGCCATATGGCTTTTTTTGCAAACTCTAACTAATATTATAGCACAATGGTTTTATCATCTAACTGATTCCTCAATCACAAATTGGAATGTTATGAAAACTACATTTGAAAATAGTTTCAAAAGCATAGAAGATGAACATTCCGTTCTTGCTCAATTGACTTAGCTCAAGGAGATACATGAACCCATGAGGGAATTTATAACTAAATTCAATAGAATTATGCACAAGATTCCTACTGCTAAAAGACCAATTGTTGAGAAGTAGAAATGTTTCTTTATTAATTATATGCCTCCTGATATAAGTTTTCATCTCAGAAGAGGTGCAATTATCGATTTAACAGACACACAATCATTGGTAGTTGAGTCAGAAGATGATCTTATTATGGCTAGAAAATGGAAAAAAGAAGTACAAGTACATAATGCTCATCCCTAATCCTCTAAGGATCCTGTGGTTCAAAGGCTAGTCAATGATATAATTTCCCTTAAGAGACAATTACTGAAGACTAGTACTTCATTCTAAGAACCACATCAAGATATGGGCAGGAGAAATCAACAAGCAAATGCTAGAAAGACATTACCATTTACATCAACACAACCAAGATTGACTATTGAAGCCCCTCCTAGAAGAAATAACATGTGTGTCTTTCATTTGACTACTGATCATGTCAGAGATTATTGTCTAGAGATGCTTAGATATACTCAAATGACTACTACTCAAGATGTTTTGGGGGAGATTACTAAAGAAGAAAGGAGCTTTGAAAGACCTGGTGACTCTGAAATACAATTTCTTGAATATGATTTAGATTCAGAAAGAGGAGGTGAAATATTGGTTACTCTTGAAGATCCTTCATGTGTTGTGCTTACTAGAAGTCAAAAGAATCTAAGATTTTCTAATACTCAAGAAGTGTTTGTTAAAGGTAAGGAACCTTTTACTAAAACTTCTGATGCTAAGACACAAGAAAGTAAATTGTTACATAAAAATGATTGTGAGATTTCTTTTGATATTTTAGAATTTTGTAAGTCTGAAAAAATTCAAATATCCCCTATTGAATACCTTAGGTTGAAACCTAAAGAACTTGATAAATTAGTTAAATATGTCAAAAATGGTCCTACACAAGTTGAACCAAAAAGTCAATTAAATGTTAATATTGAGTCTCCCATTGCCCAGTTATTTACTTCTCCACCTGAATCACCCACTTATACTTCTAAAATGACCTTCAATTCATCTGATGATATTCCTTATATGGATGATATGAAACCCAACCCATTTTATGTTTCTTTGTTCATAAATGGTCATAAACTCAGCAATTTTATCATAGACTCAGGTGCTTCTGATAATATAATGCATTCTTTTGTAGCCAAAGCTTTAGGCTTATCCCTTACAAAAATAGTTGGTAGATGTTACTCCATAGATGGCAAAGAGATTTATTTTCTCCGATAAATTAAAGATGCACGAGTTGCTCTTCCAGCCTATCCTAATAAAAAGGTGAAGTTGACTATCTTGGTAGCGAATATTCCTGCTAGTTATGGGATGTTGTTGAGCAGGACTTTTTGCAAATATTTGGGAGGGCAGATTAAATTAGATTGGTCAAAATCTAAAATTATAATGGGAAAGTAGAAATTTAAGCTAGAACCTGAACCTAAATGAAAGTTTACATTATATCCTTCTGATGATCCTAAGTCTCAAATCCTATTTGAAGAATGTGAATTTGGTAATTATTTTCTTTCCTCTGAAGATTTAAAGGAAGAATCTATCCCAAAGTCTATTCATTTAGATAATTTATGGACCATGGAATTTGATGGTAGTTGTGCTATCACTGGTAGTTGTGTTAATCTCACCTGAAGGTAAAACTTTTCCTTACTCTTTCAAGCTAGAATTTAAAAACATTAATAATACTGTAGCATATGAAGCTTTATTACTTGGGTTAAATGAAGCTAAAGAAAAAGGTATAAAAATACAAAATTCAAAAGGAGATGCTAAATTAATTATCAAACAAGTGAGAATCATTTTCTTAGTTAAAAATGATAGATTAAGGCATTAAAAAAATAGTTTGGGATGAGATAGAATGTTTTGATGCCTTTTCTATTGAGGCAATTCCCAGAGACTAGAACACTCAAGTAGATTCTCTAGTAGTATCAGCGTCTCTCCTTCTCCACACCTTGATTTTGAAAGGGATTCATATAGAATAGAACTAATTTATCATCCTAATGTCCCAGATAATGCAGAAAATTGGAAAGTTTTTTAAAGTAGTAAATAGATCAAAAAAAATTTAGAGAATGTTGATATGTTCCTGTGGACTTATTTTGAAGGTTCTGAAATAGAATGTAAAGAATTCACTCCTGATCTAGGTATCAATCTAAAAGATGATGTAATTAAATTAAAAGGAAATAAAATCCCTAAAGTATTGGTCTCTCTATAACATTTGTTCACTAGACAAGATGAATATACTAAAGGAAAACTTATCTAGAATCCTAATAAAATAGAGGATTATGATAAAATCAACATTGGAATTGAGACTGACCCTAAATGGATCTCCATTGGTAAGTTTTGTTCACTAGAGGAGAAAAATGAATTAATTAATCTATTGATTAAGTATAAATATGTCTTTATTTGGTGTTATGATGACCTTAAAGATTTTAGATGTGGATAGTTTTAGCATCATATTCCTTTGAAAGCAAATGCAACCCCTTTCAGACAGATGTTGAGAAATTATAACCCAAAAGTTACTGAAGCTATCTTTAAATATATTGACAAGATGTTGAAGGCTAGGATTATTTATCCAATTCATCACTCCACCTAGGTGGTGAACATTGTTCTAGTATGCAAAAAGAATGGGGAAATAAGAATCTATGTTGACTTTAGGAATTTGAATCAAACCAGTTTAAAAGATAATTATCCCTTGCCTATCATGGATCACATCTTTCAAACTATTGATATGTCAAAAATGATGTCCATGTTAGATGGGTTCTCAAGTTATAATCAGATAAATGTAGCTGCAGTTGACCAACATAAAATTGCTTTCACTACACCTCGAGGAACTTTTAATTATAATTGTATGCCCTTTAGTTTGATTAATGCTGGTGTAACTTTTCAACAAGTGATAGATTCATCCTTTAAAGATTTGAAAGATAGAATTGTTGTTATTTATCTTGATAATTTGACTATTTTCTCTAGAAAAAGAGAAGATCATTTGAAGGACCTGGAGACCGTCTTATAAAGATGCCTGAGTCATGGGATATCTCTTAATCCTAAGAAGCCAGTTTTCTATGTTACAGAAGGGAAATTATTAGGACACTTAATTTCAAAGGGTGGAATCAAAATTGACCAAGAAAGAGTTAGAGTAATACAATAGTTAAGTCTTCCTTCTAATAGGATTGGAGTTAAGTCTTTCTTTGGTTAGATTAATTTTCTCAAAAGGTTCATTCCTGATTTTGTTGAGATTATAAAACATATTGTGGGGATGATGAGCAAAAAACAAGTATTCAAATGGAATGAAGATGCTAAAAAAGCATTTGAATATATTAAATAAGAAATTGCACAAACACCTACTTTGGTAAATCCTGATTTCCAAAAAGATTTTGTTATTTACTGCTATGCTTTGGAACATACCATGTTTGGTATTTTGTTACAAAAAAATGAAGTAAATGTAGAAGCCCCAATATCTTTTATGAGTGTTCCTCTCAAGAAACATGAACTTAAATATTCTTTGGCTGAGAAAAAATCTTTTGTTGTAGTAAAGGTTGTTAAACAATTTAGATATTATATACTCCATTCTCATTCAATAGTTCAGTTGTGAAAAGCATTCTGACTGAGCAAGAGGTTGGGATGAACAATAGAGAAATATGGGTTGCTAAAATTCAATAATATAGCCTGAAGATTAAACCAACCAAATTAGTTAGAGGTCAAGGTTTGTGCAAATTGATAGCCAAAAGTAAAGAAGAAGAAGAAGAAGAAGAAATTCCTACTATCCTATTGGTGAGTTTACAAGATCCTTGGTTCCTAAATGTGGCACACTATGTTACTTATGCAGACTATCCCAGTCATTTATCCCTGAAGGGGAAAAGGAATCTGAAGTTAAAATCAGCAAAATATGTGATATGGGGTGATGTCCTATATAAAAAGGGACTAGATGGAACCTTTCTGAGATGTGTAGATAAGGAACAACAATACAAACTATTGGAAGTTTTTCATAATGAACCCTGTGGTGGACATTTCTCTTCTTCAGTCACAGCATTCAAAATCCTTAGAAATTGTTATTATTGGCTAGGTATGTTCAAAGATGCATATAAATGGGTAGCTAACTGTGAAAAATGCAAATTATTTTCAGGAAGACCATAACTTGCAGTATTACCTATAAGACCTATCATTATTGAAGAACCTTTCAAACAATGGGGATTAGACTTCATTGGGCCTCTTTCACCTCTATCAAGTGCTGGTCATACGTACATTTTAATAACAACTGATTATTTTTAAAAATGGGTTGAAGTAGTCCCTATGAAGAGAACCACTTTAGAAGTGGTATGTAATTTTCTCAAAGAAAATATATTGGTACATTTTGGTGTTCTTCAGAAGATTGTGGCAGATAATGCTACCAATTTTTCTTCAATGGAACTTACTTCATTCTACTATGAACATAGTATCTCTTTTTCTCACTCATCAAATTATTACCCTCAAGGGAGTGGACAAGTAGAGTCTAATAATAAAAATTTGATATCCATCATGAAGAAATTGGTGAGTGATAACCCCAGAGATTAGCATAAGAAACTATATGAAGCACTTTGGGCTAACAGGCAAACCCCAAAAAGAGTAATAGGAATGGCACCTTTTAAGTTAGTTTATGGGATAGGAGCATAGTTATCATTACCTCTGGAATTATCTATAGCTAAATTACAAAATGTTATTGAAGATCAGTACTTTCAAGATTCTCTAGAGAAAAGAGTTATGTACTTAACTAAGATTGAGGAAGAGAGGAATGAACTGGTTGATCAAATTATTGCTCATCAAAATAGGGTTAAAAAGATTTTTGATCAAAAAACTAGACCTAGAAAGTTCATGGAAGGAGATGAAGTATTGCTATGGGATAGAAGGAGAGAACCTAAAGGAACACATGGAAAATTTGATTCGCTTTGGAAAGGACCTTTCCAAATTCATCATGTACTTGATCCTAATTTTTTTAAATTGGAATATCTAGATGGAGATGTTTTACCCCTATCCTATAATGGATAGGATCTTAAGTTGTATCGAATGTGAAATAGGTATTCCCTATTTTGTACATTGCCTTTTCTTTGTTGTCACATTTTGTGTTTTCCTTTCCCATTTTTGGTTTATATTTCTCCTTTTCTTTCGTTATAGTGTTTTATTCTGCATAACCAGAGTTTCTAAGTTCTCTACATTTTGTCATAAAATACAAGCCCTAGTCAGAGCCAATGTTACCTTTTGAGTCACACTTATTCAATTTTTCATGAATTTTTTACCATAAAAGAAGTTCACCCGCTTATCTCCTTTTGTGTGTAAATTCTTAAAAGAATTAAACCTTTTAACTCGAACCTTTTTCAGATTTCAAGAGTTCAATAGGTTCAATGGCTCAATGTTTCTCAAAGTGAACTATTTGTCCCTTTGTGTATTTCAATTTTTGACTTTACACCTTTCGGTTGAACTTGAACCCTTTTTCAGAGTTCAAAAGTTCAATGGTTCAAGAGTTCAATACTCAATGTTTTGGAAAGAGTCATGTTCACTCAGTTCCCTTGTATAAATTAATGTATCTTTGAATCTATTGTTGAACCTACTAATTCAACCTAACGTTTGAACCTACATAGTGGAGTTCAAAAGTTTAATGGTTTAATGTTTCAAAGTTTAAAGTTTTTAGAAAGATCATATGACTATTGGTCAGTCTATGTAGTTCATCTTGTATCATTGAACCCTGAATTTGAACCATATTTTTAATGGTTGAATGGTTCAATGACTATACTCTCATATCACCCCGAGGCTTTCTCTAAGTTAAAATTAGCAGGAGATTTAGAGGAGAATATATAAAAAATTCATTATAAAGCCAAAAAAATTGAATTTTCATGAGTTTATAGATAATCATTACTCATCAAAATCATGCATAAAAAAATGCTTTCCATTAATTCATATGTCAGAATGTGTGTCTTATCAAGCATGTTTAGCATGTATTATTTTAGTTTAATCATTTGATCTAGTTAATATTTATATCAAGAGAGAATAATTCAAATTTAGCAAACAAGCATATTGGGCGATACAAAGGAGAATAGCATAGGTGATATAAGATATTTGATTGCTCAAATTCATAGCGATTTTAGATAAATTTAAAGGTGAGTTTTACTCTTACTATAAGATGTTTCTTTTACTTGGTTGGAAAGAAGGATCCTTTTGAGTTTATGACATTATTTAAGGAGTTTGGAACATTTTATTTTCATTATATCCTCCAACTTGTAACCATGAAATCTGCATGTCTCGATTACAAGCATGGTCCTAGTCTCATATGTTTTCCTCTTAAAATTGGGGACACTTCTCTTGTCCAATATGACTTGGAAGATTTTAAGGAAAGGGTTAGAAATCTTGTGTCAAATCCTATGATGCAGAAGATAGTAAAAAGTGGCTTGGTCAAAGCTGTGGCCTTTCTGATGGCTGTCCAATGCCCTAAATTAGTCCTTGAATGCATGAATAGATATGAACCTTAGAACATGTGCATCAGGACTATAGATGGCAATGTTTTATTGCATATCAATAGATAAACCCTAATGTCTATAATGAAAATTCCTCCCAAAGAACCATACTCTAACCTTATTATTACTTCTTTATATGGTTATTTTTCATTAAAAAAAAGGAATTTACAAGTGTGATTGCTAAGAATTGGCTTTTGAAATTCCAAAAAGGAGGTTCAAGACTGCCTAGACCATTAACAAGAAATTATATGATTCTAGAGGTACAAGATATTATAGTATTACTACACAGACTAAAAGGCAATGCTCATGCATATTATTGGTAAGACTAGATGTATTTCTTCATACAGGTGATCCTCTAAGGAGATAAATATTTGGATTGGGTAGAAATTGTAGTATAAAGTTTGCATCAAGGTTTAAGTAATTGTTTGGGAAATAAATAATTTTATGTCTTCATACCTCTTCTATTGCTTGGCATCTACAAGACAATGGGTAGGATTACCATATGCACCCTTGGCTGAAGATAGTAAAATTTATCAATATTACTCACTATTGCAAATGCATAATTGCTATGAGGATTATAGGAGAGTCAATGATGTTTTTACTGGGAGGATGACTTTTGAATTGTCAAACAACATCAATAAAAGGTTGTCTAATGAATCTATGCAATTAATCAACATTTATGGTAGTTTCTTCACTCAGTTTTCCAAGTTCACTTATATCATAGTTGGAGGTTTTGACGGTGAACCTTTGAGGTTACCTAGGTATGTTTTTAACTAATTTATGTTAATACAAGTCTACAGATAATTAGCACATGTAGATAAAAAATTCTCAATGAAAAATAAATTTGGTATATCTTTTCCTATTGAACTTGGATGTTATTCATGTAAGTTAAATTTTGATGCTTTGAATTTAGAATTAGATCTTAAGAAATTCAATTTTCAATACTTCACATCCATATCACAATTTGACAGCAAAGGTTTTTCTAGAGATAACTTGGATCTTAGAACAAGGTTGTCACATATTCCTTAATTGGAGGATTATTGGGAGAATTGTTTAGATGAATTTGAAGTCAAAAAAAGACTATGGTCCAGGTTTTCCTTAGGGAAAATTATTACCCTCAATTTGAATATGGACATCTCTAGAATTTTTGACAATGATAAATCAGTGACTAATCCATAATTTGAAAAGATAGAACAATCACCTATTCTAGAAATTGATTGGGAGAAAAAGGAAGAAGATAGAATTGAGGTTAAGACCCTCGTAATGATAAGGAGAACTAAGAAATGGTTAAGAGAGCTAAAACTGGGAAGAAATCAAAACATAAATTCTCAACAATGTACATCAATAATTGAATCCCCATTCCCAATAAGCTCCTCTAATAAGCTTATTGTTATTTGTGATGTAGGTACTTCCAAAGCAAAAACTGGAAGGGATCCTGTCATCAAAGCATCTAAAAAGGCCCTTGTAACTACTCTGCCTCTTTGTGCCACCAGGTCAAGGACCCAAAGCAAGAGAAAAAGTTAGATTTCTAGAAAATTAATTATGGATTTGAATTCTGAAGAAGACTCAAGAGAAGCCCAAGGTGATAAAGAATCTGATTCACCAATGGTGGAAGAGGTTAGTATAGATCAACAAGTAGTGATTCTTTTTTATTCTACTAAACTAATGATTATTTCAAATGTACCTTCTAATCAACCAAATCTTGATAAATATGTCTTGGCCTTTATACCCAAGTGGTTGGAAAGCTCAATTAGCAACAAAATGAAATTAGTTCCATTTTCTTTACCCTTGGAGGATATGGTAAGTAAGTGTTTGGGGAAAGCTCATAAATCCAAATAGTTAAAAACAACATCTAGGGTAGACATTGACCCTAACATAGGGAATTAGAATGCAAAAATAACTTGGCCAAGAACCAATAAAGAAGTTCAAGATCCTATAGTTCAAGATTTTACAATTGAAAAGGTAGATCTTGGGACTGCATCACATGCCACAGATGTGCATCATCTTGAAGGATCCACCAAAAGTATAGTCAGAAAATCTTGGAAGATTGAAAAGGATAAAAGGGAATCAAAATAGACTATACATTCAATGACAGAGTACATTGATGCCATTCATAGTCCAGATCCACAACCAATTGCCCAACTACCCCTGTCTTTTGATCCAAACTCACCTGTCAATCAAAGGATGTTTGATAATTGGCTGGATGGAATCATCTAGAAAGGTACATAATACATCCATAAATTGAATAATGTGTATGATCTAACCATAATTATTGTTGAATATTTGAAGACACAAAATGCCTTGTGGATAAAATATGAAGGAAAATGGATGAGCATGATGAACCAGATTGATGAAGTACAAAATTATGAAATAATAAAGTTTTTGTTAGAGAAGAACTTGATAAGTCTGGATGAAGATGTATTATATGTAAGTAAGAAAAATATTGAATGGATAAATTCAATATCCTGATAAGGATGAATGGAAATCACAAAAATGATCAAGGAAATAACTCAATTCATTCAGTCATTACAACATGATCTACAGAGTATTGATATCAAATACATAAAAGATGATGGAAAACTAGAAAAAGACATCAATATTGTGATTCAATCCTTTAGGTAAAAGATCAACATCATTAAAGAAAGTGACAAGTTATCAACTGAAGATTTTTCTCATATTTCAAAGGTAGATTCACTTCTTTGTCACTACATCGACACTCTCCCAGAGCACACAGAAAAGATGGGGAAAATTCAGAGGGAAGAAAACATCTGGAAAGCAAGGATGAAACATGTCAGCATTCCCAATCTTATGAAAATTTAGGAGTTTATTACAGCATTTTAGGAGTGGAAAGCTCAATGTGTCTACCCAACTAAACATGGCAAATTTGGAGATCCTAGTTTGTCACTTCAGCAATGATTTTACTTACATACTTTCTTTTATTCAATTATTCGGTTGTTTTTTATTTAAAACTTGATCTTTATTGAATTTGTAAAAAACTAAATCCTATATGGGTCAGAGTTACTTTAACTCTGGTTTAGTTTGACAGGTGGATTAGTTATGGCAACTATATATTTTGTTTTAATTATAACAGATGCGAGGGGATAGAGAAGATAGAAAAGAAAAAAGAGTCAAGAAATTTTGAGAACTAGACCACTGTTGTTGATAATATATGTAATGTTTGTATGAAACATTTTTCATCTGTGAATGAAAAGGAGAATTAATTATTGCATATTTAAATATGTGCATTTGAGTATTTAAAATTGGGTTTTGTATGTGAAATCTTCTTTCATATAGTGATTACTCTTCCATTAAACAATTCATTATATGTGTTTTATCCTTTACTAGTTTAGCAATATATATGTTTATCCATGTAATCATTATTGATGATAGAATATGTGTATTCTATTACCTATTACTATTATAAAATCTCGCATTCATAACATGGTGATGTGTGGATGTTAGTTTACCTTTAAAACACTTTCTAGTTAAAAGTGTATCTGAATATTTCAATTAGCTAAAAATCTTAAAGGGAGATGTACCTTAATTCAGAGGAGAACTAGTCTTAACAGTTCACCCATTTGTTGTTTAACTTATTTGTTCTTGAAATAATAAGGGTATCGATTCAAAATAAAACATTTTTAGATAAGGACAAATCTGTTAGCCAACAAAAGGATAAAACTAAAATAGGATACAAGGATACACAATCGTATGGGTTGACTATCTATTGTAGATGAAGAAGCTAAATAGATGAGAAATATATACAATTGAATAGGTTAACTATGTACTTGAAAAGGGCAAACTGATTGGGTTGATAAGGATACATAGTCAGATAGATTAACTATGTACTGAAGGGAAATAAGATGAATAGTATGTAAGATATTGTGTCAATAGGGATGAAAGTGTTCTGAAGATAGAGAAATATTTTTAAAGATAATATCTAGGAAAATGAAATTAAGTACACAAGAAATTGGATAAATTTGGTTGATCCAATTAGAACACATAACACAAACCTTACACCAATACTGGATAATGCAATTTTTATAATAAAAAATATAATGAACAAAGAGAAAGTAACAACTTTAAAGTAAATTCTAACTAATTGGTCATTCTTAATTGCTATTAAGTTATAATAAAGTTTTAAATTAATATGATGGGGAGTTGGTTGTAAGAAGGAACTAAAAATCAATCTAAGTATGGTTTCAAAAGTTTAGGTTGAAAGAGATCTATATTGGTGATGGTATTAGCTTGGTGTCAGGGACTACCCCCTCACTTCACAACCCTGCAATGATAAGGGTGTCAGGTGATTTTATAATATATACCATCAACCACATGTTTATACATGGACAAAAAACTAAGTCATCTTCCCCCTTGGTGATGAAATCCAAGTAGGTAAGCCTTGGGAAGACAAATGTTTAATGTTTTTTTTGTGTAAAGTGATTTGGAATTATGTGCAAAAGAGAAAAATAGTGTGACTAAATTGGTAAATTAAAAACCACTTAAATAGTCTATGTTTTTTACTCTAATTGAAGCAACTAAAATGAAAATTGAACTAATTACTAGAAAAAAGAGATGAATTCCTTGACTGTGAAGAGTACAGAGTTAGTTCAGATGACATTGTATGCAAATAATGCAAAAAAGAATCAACCAGGTCACTATTTTTATGTGGAAGTACGATTTGGAAGAACACAGTCAAACAAGTCAAATATGTCTTCTAGATATAAAATAGGCTATAGAACTATGTTGAGCTAGTCAACCTAGTTGGTTTTAGGGTTGTAGTTTTATAGACTGCAAACTTGTAAAGAATAGTATTAGAAATGAAAAACTAAAATGACAGAGTAAGAATGAAATTTTATGGGATTGAAGATGCTTTGATTTAAAAAATTTATGTTGTGATGCTCAAGTGTTAATTTAAAAATTATAATAATATAGTCAATTGATTTAGCAAAGTTTACAAAACCTATGATGAAAAGAAGTTGTCAATAGAGTCGATTGGCTCAACTATGTTTGCAAACCTGTATGCTAAAAAAGAACTATGAACATAATAAATTTTTAGACTGTGTATGCAATTATATAACTTAATAATAATATGTTGAGCTGATCGATCTAGTCACTTATAGTTGGATAAGACTTGCACAGACCATACATATTCATTTTGAGGTGATCGTTTGTTAAACCTATGTATAGACTATTATAACTATACTGACAAGTTCAATACAACACTGAAAAAATAGAAATATATAATATGATGATAAAATTAATGTGTGAAATAAAAATTACAAGGGTTTGATTCATAGAAGGTTCACCAAAATGTATATAAATGGAAATGTAGCTAACCTATTAATCAATCCTAACTTGGAGAAGATAAATCTTGCTTACACTTCTAATTGTTGATACATTAGATATTTAGGGTCATGACTAAGATGGATCTAGTAGACCTAACCAAGGGATATCTTACCATAATAATATCACTAGAGAGGTTTCCAAATCCTATAGTCAAGAAAAATTATGTAATAACCCTAGCTAGGTCCTATGTTTTCATATTCACAAAGTAAATGCAAAGTAAAACAAAAGCAAATCTAGTGTTCACCAAAGCTTGTGTCAAAAAGTAAGGGTAATAAACATAAAAATTAAACATGCATGGGAGAATTATAATTAATCTATGTATAGATAAAACTCTAATCCATGGAGAGAGCAGTGTATTCAAAATCCATTACTTATACCATTTCTATCTACTAAAATAGAGGAATAAATCTAGAGATACTTACCTCTAAGATGAACCCATCAAGAATAAATATCTCCCTTGGCCAAAGGTGTTTTACACGAGGTTTTTTTGGTTTTTAAGGATCACTAACAAAGGCCTAAGCATTCAAGACTTTTACACAAGACAAGATTCTTGTCCAAGTATAAACCCTAAGCAATAACTCCTCGAGCAGAATGGTGGAAGAGTAGATTATAAAGAAGTGAAAATGAATAATTAACTCTTGTCCCTCTCAGAAATGGAGAAATGAATATGTATATATAGTATAATCTAACCCTAAACCTTTCTAAAAGTTTAGTTGATAGTTCGGCCTAATCGACCCTGTGTCATTATTTGATAAAAATAAACTAGGTCTTGGTCTAGGTTAGCCAGAGCTAACCTAGACCCATAATGTGCTTCTAAAAAATTAAATACAAGGTTGGCCCATGTTGATAGCGTATGATAAATGTCAAAAAGGGGTTTTAGGCTTAAAAAGGGGCCAAGTAAGGTAGTGAATTCCTTGGAGGAGAGTGCAAGAGAAGATACAAGGCTTAAGGAAGTGTATAGGAGAAGGTTGAATTGATAACAAGTGGTGGTATGGAGAACAACAATCCTGCAAAGTACCAATGGTCTACCCACCCATTTCCCAATGCACCATTTAAGGTGTGTACTTAGAGATATTGAGACTCAATGGGTTCCTATAAGAGATAAAGCATCAATAATTGATAAAGTTTGAAAATATTATGTGTATACAAGCTTAAATGAGCTAAATGAGTGACATTATGACCCCTTTTACTCCTTTTCATGCACTTTAAGACACTATTTGACTATGTTTATGGCCTTAAAAGCCTCTTAAGACCCCTTTTGACCCCATCTCATGATTGTAACCAATGGTTTCAAAACCTCTTTTGAGGTGAAAACTAATGCAATGGCCAAGTTTATAATGGTATGGGTTGAATTTGGCCTAGAGGTTAAAATATCAACATTTTAGGTGACTCACATGGGTTGCTTACCTATAAAGCAAATAGACCAGTTACCTTGGGAAATCCATTGGGCATGGAATCAAAAGAATCTCAATATAGATCAGACACACTATTGTACCAGCCTCAATAAAACTAAAAATTCACCTTCAAACAATAAAAAAATAAGGATAATAACCAAAAAGTGTGTTATATCACTTAAGGAAGAGAAATACACAACTAAAATACTAAAAATATGTGTTAATAGCACTTTGAAAAAGTAAAAAATAGCTACCTACTTATGTAAAAAGTTTTGAAAATGACCTTCACTCATCCGAGGTCAAATGAAAAGCATCTAAATTCTCTTATACCCCATACAAGTATGTCTTCATGAGATTTATAGGAGTGACTAAAATTTGGTTTGGTGGGCTAAGCATTTAACATGTTATCATTCAAGTATGAATCCTTGGTCATGACTACCAGTCTATTTTCTATTCCTTGGATTGCCAATCTTATTTGTTTGTTTTCCAATGGGTCAACTATATCAAGCACACTCTCTGTATTGACATAATCCTCTAGTAACTCATCAATTCTTAGTGGCAAAACCTAGTTATTATGTCCATTTTACCATCTTAACTGATCTTTTGAAAAAAAAAATAGCCTCTTCTATTAAAGTTTGAGAAATTCAAAAATATTCATCAAGAGTAGGCCAATTAGGGGGAGACATCTTAGCTACAAGCTCATAAGTACCCTCAAGGTGATCCTCAAACTATATTGGTAAGCTAGACGCTTCCAACTCTTCAAGAATATTAATGTGTTATTGTCATGTCTAATCTAAGTCTTCCTCTAGATCCAAGGACCTAAATAGAATAGCATATTTTGACACATCTAGTTGATCTTGACCTATTGTAACCTATATTGTGTCTGTGTTTTGCACTTTAGGAGTAGTTGGTTTGTTTATAGCTTCAAACTCGTGAAATATGCCAAAGTACTTCTACCACATCTCATCATCAAGCACCCCTTGAGGATCCTCTAGGTTGGTTAGAGTGGTATCCTTGTCTTGCATACCATAGGTGCCTAAATTTGATTATTTCACATGATTATATATGTCAGTTCCATAACATTCATTCTCCCACTCATTAAAAGAATACTTAAGAACTCTTTCTACTGGTGTAGTAGCCTTATTATGAGCAATGTCTACTTCTTGATCAAGTATAATATGTATCATGGTTAAATCCTCTTCAAGTATGAAAAATTAACTTAAACATATAACTTTCCCATAATCATGTAAGTCAAACTCATAACAACCCTTAGCAATCCCATAATGGGTATCATCTTCTTCATGCAAGTTATAGGTGCCTAAATTGGTTTTTTCAATGAGTCTATAGGGATCATGATCATGATGTTCAATTCCCAATTCATCAAGAAAAAGGTCAGGGATTCCTTAAAGGAGTGTAGATGGTTCATTGTCTAGGACAACCTCTTCATGGTCAAGAATTATGCAATTAGCATTGAAAAGGTTAGGCAAGTAGGGTTCTAGATGAAATCTAGCAATTAGTTCAAACTTAATGACTACTCTAGTACCATACCTGGTCCTAAACAACATACAAGACCAATTTGATGATAAGTAGCCTCCAATCTTAGCTTTAAAGTCCCTAGATAGGTATAATGCAAAGTAGGGAGGAAGATCTATAATGTAAACATCTTGATCTATTGATACATTTGGATAAGTATGCAAGGTGAGGTTCAATCCTTTGACCATACCAACTATTTTGGTAGTTGTGCCATCTAATTGTAGCATTCCCTTAATGTTTTTTTAATACTTCAAACCTAATTTATTAGCCATTAGCTTAGGAATCATAGAACAACTTGCACTAGTGTCAATCATGTAGTTATGAACTAAAAAATCACCTACGATAAGAGAGAGGTAAAAAGGAGGAGGCTTATCACTTACATTTTATCATTCCCCCTTAGACTGAGATGTATCAACATGGACTAATTTTGGTTCATCTGCATTTATAAGAATTGATTTCTCCTTTGTTGTTTCAACTAGATGATGAAGGTTAGACAATGTTTTTTATAATAAAATGTTCTATCTTGGAAGGGATAATTCATCCCACATATAAATGTTGGCATTTACCTTCTTCATTTATTTAATTATGTTGAAAATAATGACACTAACCATTAACTATACCTTAGGAAAAATAAAAGTCTCTTTAGCCTGAAAGGATGGAGCTTGATCCTTGGAATGTAGTTCACTCCTCATGGGCTAATTTTGAGACTATATTTTCTGAGGAGCAATCTAATTTTATTTCAATTATGATGTTCTATTTGTTGTGTCTTCCTTGGTTATTTCATGAGTATATTGTGAGGCAAAAACTTGACCAATTAAAAGTTGAGCTCCCTTCTTAACAACTTAGCCTACTTTCACTTGAGATTCTCCCATAATTCCTCTCTCATTGGACACATCATGAAGAACTTAAGGGGTAGAAATTTTATCAGCTAGGGAAGATGGTTGCTCATCCATTACTATTTTCTTGGACCTTGTATTATGAGCCATTGGGTTGTTTGCTTGGTATATGACCCCATTCTAAATTATGCCATAGAATTCACCTTCCTACCAATTAAGGAGTGTAGAATCACCCTGTACTTTCCCTTGAGAATCTTCTCCTTGAGGTGGCATTTCAACTTGTGCTTCTTGAGAAGGTGCTATACTTTGTACCATCAATGCTTCATTGAGGGCACCATTAAGACAAGTTGCTTGATTATGTGGTTGGTCACAAGGAAAACACCACTCATAGTTTTGGATAAGGTTATTTTAGATAGGTATAATGACCTTTAAAGTGATAGTAGCAAGGGTATTATGAATATAATAGGGCCTAACATGGGTAATAGTACCTTGGGCTTGAGAATTTCCATGAAAATGCTACCTATTGGGCTAAAAAGACTAATTATAAGGCTTATAAGGCCTATTGTTTTGCATTTTTTGCCTCTTCAAGGCAAAAAAATCATTACCAAAATTCTTAAGTAGACTTTTTAGTTCACAAAGTTCACTAGGAGGTGTTGGTGTTTGGCTAACATGTTGACTTGTAGGCATAGGAATAGGAGCCAAAGTTGGTTGGGCAGATGGTGTAGGCTACAATTATGAAAATATAAGCATAGGAGGCCTTGGTGTTATTTTTCTAGCTGGTATGAGGTTGTTCTCAACTCTAATTGATAATTCATAAGCATTTGGAAGTGTCTTACCACCCATGGATTATATCATAACTAAAATGTCATTATTTAATGTTCTAAGATAGTACAATAAAGCATATTCAAGTGTATGCCTTATCAACTGTCAAATTTTATCCCATGTCCTTTGAAATCTAAAGTTGAATTAGACATGTACTCACTAATGTTGTGCCCTCTTGATGGTTGTCAATTTATCAACTAGGGATAGATGGTCTAATTTATTCTCAAATATCTTACACAAAGCCTCTCCACGTTTATCCCATGTGCTGATGAAATTCAGCCTCAAACCTCTATACCATTGCACTGCTTTATTCTTGAAGGAGATAGACAACAATATGATAGCCACATTCTCTTAGATAATCTATGTGCTCAATAGGGGTAGTTGTGTCCTTTATAGTGAAAAAGGGGACACTTTTGATGGCAGCTATAGGTATGTCATCATGTTGAGCAAGGTTTAATGGACTCCCTCCATTAAAAGTAATAAATGTTTGATTTATAGGAATATACATGTGAAAGGCTTGAGGTGTTATTGGGTTATTTTGAATTTAAATGGTAGTAAAATAAGATCTAATATATGGATCAGTCTTAGGGTATATCTTCTTTTTTATTGAATCAAAGGTAAATTCAACAAAATTAAGACTTTTACCTCTTGAAGCTGACCTAGTTGCTATTTTTGGCATGAAATTTGAGGAACTAACTTGAAACTAGGATATTTTTTATCCTTTTGGAATTGATACAAGCTTAAAATGTGTGTCTAAACACTAAAATTTTCCAAGAACAGCAACCTCCTCAAGATATTTTATGAATGCTTTGAGTAGCAATCCCACTGGGTGTGCTAGAAACCATTATCAATGTTGGAATACAACCCTGGAGAAAGAGTTTTAGGACTTTCCTTCTAACCTAATATAATGGAAACACTCCCTAGGATATGGGTGACCTTATGTGAGGAGTGAACCTCCAAAGATGGCTAGTTACCTTGATGAATCACCTGAAACTAACACTACACTTGCTAAGAAAAGGAAGAAAGAGAACATAAAACAAGGACTAGAAACAAAAGGTGATGCACCAAACTATAATCTTCCCTTACTAGCTTGGAAATTAGCATGACATCTAAAATAATTTATATATCTACACAACTCCTATATGTATCTCTCATGCATTAGTAATTCATAAGAAGGCCAAGAGTTAAGGTTTAAATCAAAAGGAAAGACACCCATTTATAGTTTATTCCTTACCCCAAATTTGGTTGAACACTACCTATGACTTGCAAAAAGAATCCAACCTGGCCTAGATGTTATCAAGTTAGATAATAACCAAGGAATAATAACTCTCATTCACTAGATTATATCAACAACTTTAGAATTTCACATAGAAAAACAAGTTTAGGAGAAGGTAAATTGGTCTTTTATTAAATCAAGGGCTTAAAATCCAACATTACAATTAGGCAAAGTTTGGTCATACCCAAAGAAGGGATACAATAATATGAATTCTTAGCCAAATTTATAAGAAAATGTACAAGAGATCACTACTAAGAAACCTAAATGTAGTTGTTACAATTTGTTAATTGCCTAGTCATTAGGAAAATAACTAAAAATTCATACCATTATCCTTTTCCAATGCCATCATACATGTTGGATTGAAGAAATCCTAGAGAGAGTGGAATAGGAGTGGAGTAAATAAATTTGATCTTGCTAAATTTGTATTTTTAGATTGGTTTGATGGAACATAAGTGTGTATTGACTCCTATAACTCCTCCATCTCTGACTTACCCCATTTATTCTTCCTTGTGTATGCAAACCTAGTTTCATGTTGACTTGGTTGGTCACTTATTATCCTCATGGGATATTCCTCTTTGAATGCAATTTATAATTCCATTTTCATGTATAGATCATGGTTATCATGCATCGATGTGCATTTGATGAGTAGCCACATGATGGTCAGGTCACTTCCCCAACTTATTGACTCATCCTTGTGTCTTGAGAGGTCTTAATTTTGCACAATGGTCATGTTTGACCCCTTCTATTGGCATGTTTCAAACTAAAATTAACTTTATATCTATCCTAATTACACCTTATCTTCCCAAATTATTTAAAAACTTATATTAACTCCTGGGAGTCATGATTCTTCATACTCTCCAATACTTAATGTCTACTCTAGCATTAGCTTATATAAGCTAAAGACTTATTGACACTATTTGGTCATTGGCATGGCTCCTCTAGGTTACTTAAGCTATTGTTAAGATCAGAGTTGCTTTAAAATTATTCATGAATAAAAATTTATAAGATATTTAATCTCCCATCCACCTCATATCTAGTTCATATGATTGTTTGATCAAGCTTAGAGGACTCTTGCAACATATTTCTTGCTCTAGGACTTGCTTGATTGGTTTTGAATATCCAGGTATGGGTAGACCTATGAGTTGAGCCTCAAAAACTCATCACCTTTTCATTTTGTCACATCAACCTTGAATTTATATTTTCAAGGTATCCCTTGACTTGATCATGGTTTCAGGCTTGCCATCCTCCTTATTAGCTCAAGAATCAAGCAATCGTTTGAATCTTGAGAACCTCTTTTTTTCTTCATATGCATTACCATTGATGGAACAACTATACCTTCATTTTATCTTTATTCAAATTTTTACCACCAACTTGAGTGCTTTATTGGGTGTTGGAGGAGTGTACAATACCATTCCTAGGTGTTTAGAGCCTTTTACCTCCTTGGAATGTGATCAAGAGCTCAAAAACTGACTCTGGGGTTTAGTGAGGGTTTAAGAGAAGCTTACCCTATTATAAATTATTCATATACTTTTATCCTTTATTATTATTAATAAAACCTTCAACACATTCCTATGGACCCCCTTCATCAACTCTAAGAACCACTTAAAGCACTACATATGATAAATTGAGATTTGGATCTCAAACCTCTCAAATTTTGCATATCGACTAATTATATTTTACCTTATTAACAATAATTCATAAAGTTAAGGGAATTTTTTCAATTCAAAACTTTTTAAAATGTTCCTATGATAATATCTCCATCTTATTTGATCATCATTCTATACAATGTGCATGTACAGCTGAGTTGGTACATACTTGAAGTCTGCCACTCTCTTCTGGCCAACAAGTTTGATACTCCTTCAAAGTTTATCTTCAACTCCAAACAGTGTTTTCCACATAAAAATCACTTCACCATAGTTTTTTATTTCCTCCTAGGACCTCTCAATCATGACAAACTCTATAGGTACCTCACAAGGTAGGAAAATATGTGTTTTGAACTTCTATTGAACCATAATACTCTCAATTGAGACCTGGACTATATGACTATTTTTCATTAATCTTTTAAGAATTGAATTACAATCAATGCACCTCCTCAATGTTGTTAACAATTAATTTTCACAATTAATTATTGGGGTAAGACAAGATAAAGCATGCATTAAACTTTAGCTTGTGAGGAATACCTTAAATTTTGTTAGAATGCCATAAACTCTGCTAAAACACATTAAAATATGTTGAAACACATTCTAATCACCTGAATAGAGAGTCTAAAGTATTATAATACCTCATTAAACACTCTTATCACCTCATGAATATCATTACAATCTCTTATTTATTACCTATTGCCTTGTCAACTTAATGAGGTTCTTGATTCTTATCCTCAAACCTCTTTAATATCAAAGCTTTACATAAGGTTTGTGGCTCCATTCTTTTTGATAACTCTACTTACTTCTTCTTTCAATATCATGTTAACAACCATTCTCATTAAAATTCTATAAACCTTGTATTTACATAGTCTAGGTAGGAGTGATGGTTTTACCAATGTTACTTGAGGATTGGGCCTACTTTTAGAAGTCTAAGAAGCATGTTCTAATATTGGAAAACCTAACAATTCTATCACTTAAACAATTCTTACCATTTTTTCTCTTTTCTTAAATAAAACCATGTTTGGGATTATCCATTTACTATCCTTGGCATCTGTACAACTTATAATGATATTTCAAGTCTCCATATTGACTTTTATGGCATCAATTTTAAGAGACTTAGGTCTACAACTTCCTTGGTCATAACTTACATGACTCCAACATTATAACTTGGCATGCAAAACCATATATTATTCTTATAATCTTATGGATGATTTAATTTATGCAATTATCCTTTAATCCCTCAAAACTTGAGGTCTCCTTCATTATTTATCATAATTTTATGCATTATCAACATCTTTTCTTAACTTACTCTATAATTTACATTATTTCAAAACAAAGAACATAAGTTTTCAAATCGGATTGAGAGTTTAGGTAGCATTAACCCTATATATTCAGCTTCCTCAAGTGGTACAAAGTATTTTGTAACCCTATTTTATCTTATTCTAATGTCATTCACTTTTAATTCTTTCTTCAATCCATTCTCTAACCTTCAAATAAGTCAAAATTCAGATTTGACAATCCTAGACTATTTTCTACAAGGCCTATAGGCATGAAAATTAAGATAACTATTCATAGAGATACCCTACCAAATTTAAACTTTTTACGCACTTATAAAATGTTTTACTCTATCTCCCCTCAAAATTTCATCCATTTTATATGCATAAAATAAGAGATATGGATTTTTCAATCTCCTTGGAAACCTTGGGTAGGATATAGTCTTGCACATGTTAAGAGGATTGTTTTTTGAATGAATTAAATTTTGGATGTTATTATTAGGTCTTGGTGATTATATTTTACCTTATACATATCTACCTTCTTTAATTACCTTTGTCATTATAACAACCTCCACTAATGGATATAGGCTTCATTCTGACTGTCCCACATGTTCATGCCTAGAAGACACCTGCAACTTGAAATTAGTGTCAATTTTTCTCTCTTATTGAAGAGAGCCATGCTTAATGCATATTAATTTAATATTACTTCCTATATTATATATCCATGTAGTATTTACAAACCTTGTATTGACAATATTTAGTATGAGTGATGATCCTTTCAAAGCCAATTGAGGACTAGGCATGTGCTTAGAAGCTTAAGACTCATGACCCAGTCCTAGGAGTCTTAGTAGACTTGAAATATCATTGAAGGTGATTTTGGCTTAGATTAAACCTTTCTACTCAAAGATTTTATTATCTTATAGACCATGCTCTCAACTAGGGGGATTTTATGGGGATATAAAGGTGCAAGGCAAATGTTTGGACTTTGCCTTTTCTTCATAAACCTTAATATAATCTCATAGTTCCCCTTTTTGGATTGGAAAATTCCTCAACATATGATTGGATAATATTATGAATAGTTTTTTCCTCCCTTTTAGTGAAAAAAATCTTCAAATAAGCCCTACCTTCAAGTTTAAACTTGGACTAATATGTCATAATAAAACATTGAAACTTAATCTTGCTTAGAATACCTTAAACACTATTAAAATACCTTAAATTCTAATAAAACACATTAAGCAATGCTAAACTATTATAATCATAAATAAGGGATCTTGGACCCTTTAAAATATTTTGAGACAACCTTATCACCTATTCATTTAAACTCTCACTTTTTTATGTAGCCATTGTAATGGAAGTTATAAAAGAGAATATCCCTTAAAAGCTTATTGGGAGACCCCATCACTATATTTTCAAACTACCTAAATATTCATTAGAGATCTCAAATTCCATTTCAAAATAACCTTTCTACTTAAATAATGGTCATGAGGGGTCAGAGTAGTGCTCCTTTGATTAGATTGGAGCTCATTTACAGTAGAGACTAATACATATTCATTATGCATCCTGAACCCTGTAAGCCTATTGGTCTTCTGAGGTTACAAAACCTTTTATTAATGTAATGGGTTCCTATTACATGTGACCTTAAAGTTGAAATACCTTAGCAACATTGAGATCATAACATATATCATGATCATAAGGTATAAGGTGTTCTAAAGGTTCTTGAATATGATAACATCTTTTGAACAAAACCATGATTCATTTCCCTAATACAAGATTTTAGCTCCATTGGAAGATCTTGAGATCTACACTTGTCATGAGATGCTTAGGTTCTACCTAACTATCATGATCTTCTTGATCAATGTCTCAGGCTAGGAAAGATCCCTAAAATTAATGAGAAACCATATGAATGATTGAACTTATCAATGCCACTTCCTTCTTCTCCATGGGTTTACAATGTTGGCAGGCCTATATGAGAACTCTACAAGCTTAAGATCACCTTCATGAACACACCTCATTGTCCAAGTGGTAGGTAGAAAAATAAAAGTGGGTGTTTGACTCAGTTTGAGGTTCTTCCCTTAATGAATCACCTCCATTTCCTTTCAAGTTGTCATCACTATCTTGTAGACTTGTAGATTGACACCCCAAATTCACCTTTTTAGGACCTTTCAAGATAGTATTCTTGTGAAAAATGAACTTTTAGATATATTTTGAATGGGTTGAGGACTAAAGGGGCGATAATTGAACTTATCCAATACTTCCTTCCTAGATGGAGAACACCTTAAATGCATGAAACTTTGTTTATATGTGTTCAGGCCTAAACCTTTATTTCAAGCTTGAATGTCCTTCAAAACCCCTGACAATATTGAGGTTCCATGTACTTAAAATCATGATAGAAGAGGGTTGATACGTGATTTGGTACATTTTCTTGAAATGAATCCTATATATTCCTAGAGGCTCCTTGCAATGAAGTGAAAATATGATCTTTCCCTCATACCTATAATTTTGCCTCTTTTGTTTGTATGCCTATAGAGCCCTTGAGGATGGTTCTCAATGTTTTAAACATTTTGGATGATTCTTGGATGGAATGAACACCATACATATACCCATATTTATGTTTTATTTCATCATAATAGACCTAAAAGTATCATAGAGTAAACTCATGTTATTTGGGGTTTAAGAGGGATGGAATTTTACCTGATTGTATGTGTTTAGAGACATCTCAATCAAACTTAATGCATTCGCATGGTTCCTATTAGACCCTTTAACAGTTCTCAAAAATAATCTTGTGCCATATAATAGTAGAGGAGAGATAATCACCAATACCATACTTCAAATGAGTCCCTCACATGCATGTTTGGTATTCTTAGTGATTTTTCATAGATTTGTCCTCTTATCTTTACCTCCCAACCCATATAATATGATATTTATGACCCTATTCTCCTTCTCAAATGGCCATATTTTTCCATACATCTCCTTGGCTATTTTTCCATGTCCTAGAAAATGGTCTATCAAGGCCTTTGAAGGATATTTGGATTGGTTTTGACCTTGTATAAACTAATCTAGACATGAAACTTATGTCTAAGACCTAAAATGGGTTTATAATGATATGAAAAACTTTCCATGGCTCTGCTCTGATCTAAACCTATTTGTACATCTCTATACACCTGAATAAAACCTCTAAAATCTTGCTTTTCTCATGTAGATCATCATTTTTGAAGGTTATTTGTGTTTCTTGGTTGTAATCCTTGATAATTTATCCTTGGATAGACCTCTTTGACACTAAAACCCTAAAAAAATTCTTCAAACCATGAAACCTGCATGCTTATGCTTGAAATGGTATAGTTTTGGGTCAATAAAGGCACTTTTGGCACATTTAATAAAAACTATAACAAGTTAAAAGAGAGGGAAAACAAGATATTCAATGCAATTTGACTCTCCTTGTATGGATTAATGGAGGTGATGGGATGTATTTTGATGTTATGAGGCCTTTTAAAACATTAAAAGAGGGGGTTTATTCATAATAGACTTGAATGAGCTAAATGAGTGACATTATGACCCCTTTTACACCTTTCCATGCACTTGAAAACACTATTTGAATGTGTTTATGACCTTAAAATCCTTTTAAGACCCCTTTTGACCTCATCTCATGACTAAAACCAATGGTTTCAAAATCTCTTTTGAAGGTCAAACTAATGTAATGGCCAAATTTTGAATGGTGGGGGTTGATATTTGGCTTGGGGGGCTAAAATATTAATAGGAGCTATAGTCATGGTCGAAGTAGTTATGGTGGAAACTCGGACCTATGATAGGGGCACAACAAAAGTGACCTTATTATTCTTCTAGGGCATCGTGCCTAGATTAACCTACACTTTAGTAATTGAAGGAGCCATAGTGGCAATCATTGTCAAAGCAACTTATGGAACTAGAAGAGTATCTATGAGAGCCATGAAGTTGGGAGTCTCCTGAGTTGTAAAATAGGTACACTTATCACTAATTTGGCCATTAGTATAGTTAAGGTGGGGACACTAGGAGATGTGCTAGAGGAATAACTAATAGAACTACTATCATGACAACCACAGTATATGTTGGTGTTGCAAAACTAGAAGCTAATAAGATTTGGGCTCTTCCCAAAGTTGAAAAATCTACTTGAACTAAATCATACACCCCTAGAGATAAGGGCCATGTAATTGAGACTCTTAGAGACCAAAGGCAAGCCATGGGGATTCCTACATGTGGAATGGGATGAGTGGAGGGGAATTGGGAAGTGAGAATGTTGAACATGGCTAGAACTAGGGGTACTTGAGTTAATTTGGGAGTAGGTGAACAGGAACTAGGGGAGACCTCATTAGAATAGGTCTGGTGGGAGTAGAGAATATTAGGTATGGTCCATGGGTTGTATAGGGATGGTAGTAATGGGGGAAGGAATATCTAGTCATGTCTCTTGTTGGTCCCATGTTGGGTTTACTTTGGAGTTGATATCAATGGTAAAATGCATCACTTGAACTATTTTTGGTTGAGTGGCCCATAGAAGTAAAGGTGGTGAAGTTTGAGTTAAGGCTAGGGGAGGTAAACTCATCGATGTGAAGGAACTAGGACCCCTTGTATGATCCTCCTAAAAATGTGGTGTATAATTGCCTAAATGTCCTCTCTCGATAGAGTTGGTATGGGTCCCAAGGTTGGCTATAGTGGAGGTGATTGCATTTAAAGACCCTATGGAGATAACACCAACCTTTATTTAGGGATTGGTTTGGATTGGGCTGACTTTCCTTTCCTTTTCACTACTTTTACATGTGTTAGTACCTTAGTGTCATTGGCTAGATTGAGATGAATATCATCATCCTCATGATGATATGTGATATTGATTCACACCATGTAATTCACAACATAGGCATTGATAATCCTATGGGGGTCCCATTCTTTGTGCTCTGCTCTTCTTAAGGTGTAATAATTTTTATTTCACACCATATTATGTAGTGAAGGTATATTTTTGTATTCATGATGACAAATGAAAATTGGGAAATATAGATACACCTTCTATTGGTGATCCAGAAAGTAACCCATGACATATTCAACCAATTTATAATCAATATCTTACTATGTGAGGTGATCCATAACTTGATAGTGTAAGAGGAGAGGGACTTGTTGGATGCATTCCACCTAGATGATGGTGTGATCCATGTAGTACCAGTAAGATCCTATGGTAGGAGCATCCTTCTTATCTCATTTGAGAGTCATGGCATGGGTCTCTCATTAATGGCCATGTAGACCACAAGGTATAAATACTTGCATATGTCCCATATGTGGTTCCTATAGTGATGCATGTATATTTTATAAAAGAACACATGAACCACAGAGTTCAAAGGAGTCTATGTCAGGAACACATAAGGTATAAATGCAAGGGTGGCATAGACTACATCCATAATATAACTCTACATATATAAGTTGTCACCTCCTCTAACCTTGTTGATTCCCTAAACTAGGTTGAAATTGATGATGCTTCGAAAGTATAGGACTTTCTTTCCTTTTAGGATGATGCTCAATAGGGGCACCTAGAGGATGTTCACATGTATAACATCCTTTGCCCCAAATAATTGATTTAATAGGATCACCCAAAGTGAACTCCTTCCTAAAAGGTGTGAATGGGGTAAGCATTGATGTCCTCCTTTTTGGTCCATTAGTATAGATCAATAACCCAATCTTGGAGAATCCCATATATTTCATGCGTATCATCCCACACATCCACTATGTTCTAGTTGTAACCTAGGGTGTACTCTGGGAGGTTGTAGTATTGCTTAAAAGTAGCTCCAAAGATGTCCACAATTTTATTGTGGGACCTCATAGAGTATATTAGGTCCTAAGTAGTGATGTGAACATATAAAAAGTTTCACATCATGTTATCAAATAGATTAGCACATGGGAATACCTCTAGCTTGGATGTAACTTTATGCAACCCTAATTTCCCTTGTTTTGAAAGCTCATCAATAAACTTGGTCTCATCTTCATCATCATTTGAGGTGGGATTTTCTACATATTAAATCACCATGAACACTTATATAATGTGAAAAATAAGTCAAGTCTGATGAGAAGGTGGTATCTTTGTATTTAGGCTCAAGTTTGAGGTTGAAATATGATACAGCCATGGCTAAGAGTTGGGATCTACTTACCACAGATATCTAAGCTTGAAGTAAATAATGAAAGCTTGAGAAGGTGTTAAAAATAAGGATACTTGGGAGTTGGGAGCAGTAATAATATATCATATTACCCTTAAGATTTATAGGGATCTATAAATATATCTTATATTAATGTCATTTAGAGGCTCACCTTATGTGATTTCAATTTGAGTTGGTGACCCAATCCACTCAATCATTTCTAGATTTAGCATTTACTCAAAGCATTTTGAAAATGTGCACCCAATTTAAATTTGGTTACTATGAGGGGATGTTTATAATTTTTTGAATTAGAGATCGGTTACCCAAATTGATTAATTCAAGGGTGCGGTAGGCACACACCTACTTTAGTCATTGTGGCACCCCAAGTATCCTCTAATTGGGCCATATGTCCTCTAATGGTTGGGTATTTTTTATGTGGGTTATGGTAACCACTAGGGTGTCATTTTCTTACATTTTCATGTACTAAATTTATCCACTTGGACGTACCAAGTACTTGTGGTGATCTACTATCAACTTATGGCTCAACCTTCACCTTTATTTTCCTCATTCAGGGCATTTCAAACATTTTTTTCATTTAGCATATGGAAGTGACATGTGGTAGCTTATGGTTGGTTGGGATCTTTCAATATCTAACAACCCTAAAACCCCTAAGAGACAAATAGGTCTGATAGGTTCCATATGGTAGATTATCATTTCTTAGGCTTTCTTATGGATTGGATAGTTTTGAACCCCTGGGATATTGACAAGTCTAATAGGTTCCACACGGTAACCTCTCATTCATCAAGCTCTCTTAGGGATCTGATAGTTCTGATGCCCTCATGAGACTGACAAGTCTAAAATGTTTCATGTGAAAACCTCTCATTCATCAATATCTCTTGAGTCTCTAGTAGCTCTGATGCCCCCAGTAAATTGATAAGTCTAACAGGTTCCATGTGGCAGCCTCTCATTCATCAGGCTTTCCTAGAGATTTGATAATTTTGACATCCTTGGGAGACTGACAAGTATGACACAATCCATGTGGTAGCCTCACATTCATTAATCTCTTTGAGGTTATGATAGCTCTAATACCCTCAGTATATTGACAAGTCTAACATTTTCCATGTGGTGGCCTCTAATTTGTCAGTCTCTCTTGAGGCTTTGACAACTTTGATTCCCCTGGGATACTAGCAAGTCTAATAGGTTCCATATGGCAACCTCTCATTTGTCAAGCTCTCCTAAAATATTCATGAAAAGTGAATAAGTTTTATAAAGGGGCATGTAATCAAATTAAATCTTACTTATCTGCCAATGAATATCCATGAAATTCTAAGTAAGACTCCAGGCTGATGTCATCCCAAAAAAACTTGCATAATTTGACTCTGTAAAATAACATAATTAATGCAAAACATTTTATGTATGGTAAAACCTTCATATTTAAACACATAAGGGATAAAATCTTATGAACACATGTGATCATAAAGATTTCCATGATGACCATTAACTCTCTATGAATGTTGTGAATTACTTTGTCAATCAAGGTGAAATAGGGGTTTTAGGTTTTACATAATTCAGGACCAAGTGCGAGAAGATTTGAGCTCTGGGAAACTTTTGAGTTGAGATTTTTAAGAGGTGTCCCCTTTCCTTCTATGAAAAGGGGGTCATGTTGGACACAATATCCATAGTCAATAAAAAAATTCTCCCTTACTGAGTCTATTATTTTCAATAAATTCAAATCTTTTGATGACTTATGCCATATTGTTTGAGGTAGAGAAATGAAACTAATCAAATTAAACAAGATTAAGTATGTATCTAACACACCAACTACATATACTAAAAAGTTTCATATCAAACCAAATTACAAGGTAAAACATACTACGGCTAAAAAAGACACAACTACCATGGTTAATATAATGTATCAACAACCTAATATGTTTATCTTATCCAATACACCTAAGAGATAATTTATATGATTACCTGAGTATCTAGCTTCATTACTTTCAAAGCTAGTAGAGTGTCATCTCATATCTCTCACTCATCTTATGGTGGTTGATATGAGTTGGTCTTTACCAAAAGGATATGATTCCAATGATTGTTGTGACTATCACTAGTGTGCGGGGCATTCTAAGAATAAATATTTTAAACTAAAGCACAAGATATAGGACCTTATTGATAGTGATCAACTTACCTTTGAGGATCATCTTAAAGATTTAGGATCACAACCAAATGATCATCATAAAAAAAAAATATTAAAAAATACATTGCAAGATAATTATAAGACAACTCCTAAAGTGCAAATGGAATATCGTGCACATCCTCCTCCATTATAATATGGGAACCCATTATATGGGATTATTGGTACCTTTATATGTGAGATACTTGTTGACTATTTGGACAAAAATTCAAAATAAGTCACCCCCCTATAATAAAAAAACTTGTATATGGGTATATTAGGATGCTATAGAGTGTTTCATGGTCTTATTTGATGTCATTTAATGTGTTATCCACCTTGGTCATAGTCAAATTTAGTCATAAGTCACTTCATGTCATTTAGGGGTCATTTTAGAGTCATTAATGAAGGTGGTATGATTTCCCTTAGTATACAAGTGTTTCAAACTCTCTTTAAATTTCAAAAAAATTATATCCTCTTATCCATGTCATTACTAACTAAAAAACTTGTAGGTTCCTAACTAAAATCAAGAAAACAATTGAAAAGGAAGAGGTTTAGGTAGTTGTACGACCGATAGAGGAGTGTGGAACATGTGGCAAGATTTTAGAATGAATCTTCAACTTTCTTGACTCAATTTTTATGCTTGATCAGATTTTAAAGTCTCAAAAATGGGCCAAAACCATTATGCTCTTTCATTGCTCCATTAAGCATGCAAAACTAATCAATAAGTTTTCTCTTGGTACGGCCAGTAGGAGAAGTTTCAGTTTAAATGCTCTTGAAGGGTGTTAATAAACTTTATCTAATTCACATTCATGATAGGATTATATATATTGGTTTATTATGCTTTATGAACTGTGCTTAAGAAGTTGACTATCTTTTTTTCATACTAATCCCCACACCCTACAAGTTTTCTTCTTATTTGAACTAGTATATACAAACCACATGTTGAAATTGCTTCAATAGGATGTGGAATTCCTTATTTCATGGTTTAAATCTTTGTTTTCATGTTTTTAGATGATTTTATGAGCTCAAACTTCTCAAGTTATAGGTTGAGATCTCTATTGCTAGTTGCAGGCAGGTTCATCAGCTATAGAAGTTGTTATTTTCTTGTATTGGTTTCAAAGAAAGGTGTTATGTTATGTTTCATGCTTCCCATGTATTTTTAATCATCTCTGCTTAAAATTTAAATCTCAATGGCTAGCATCCATGGAGTTATAGTCAAGAAGGAACAACATAGCTATACCTTCCTACAGGTACTCGCTCATAGTCAACTGAATGAGGTGTATGAATATTTGAGAATGTTTATGAAGGTGTAGTGAAGAGTTTAAAAAATTTAAACATATTTTTGGAACATGAAAAATCAATCCAATCTATCTAAGTTCTATGTAATAGATTGTGACTCCTAATCCTCCAATGTACACAATCATGCACCATTAATGTGCACCTACATGTGCTTTACAAGAAACCAAACATGTTGAATAAGACATGTGAACCTATTTAAGTTATTTAAAGGATAAATTAAAAAAATTAATTTGAAGACTTTTGAGAGGTTTATAATGGATCATGAGGTCACATACTATGCATAATATCCATATCTCATCATCACTTCCTTGGTTTGCTACTATGTGCACACCTACAGCCTCCCATAGAGGTCTGAGCATTTAGAGTGAAGATTTTGGACATGTTTTGAGATATTCATAGAGGTTGAGGAGTGGAAATATGTCATAATAACCATGTTAAAACCATAGAGTATAAATTATACTTAAGGAGTTGTGTTCATAAGTGGAGAAGTTTGTTTTAGGGACTTGTTATCTTAAAAGCTCCAAAATAGAGCCTTGTCTACTTTTGATGTTATCCTGTAATAAAGTGACATGGAGTCTATATGAGTTTGGATGCATCCATCTTGTATCCCTTATGAATAAGTAACATCTTGAAAAATAAATTTAGGGTTTGACCAAAGGATTTGATGAAAAATAGGTCTCCATTCTAGAAAATCTTTCACTGTACTTTTTCAGAGTTTTTTATAGTATCTTAAACTTACAAATGATTTCACTATCCAAGGTGGCAGTATAGAGGTAAATATCCAAGTTGAATGATCTTATTGAGGTTAAAGTCACACTAAAGTTATAAATAATATTGAGGTGAGTGAAATTACAAGGTTTTAATTCAAAGATCCATCTATAGGTGTGCCTTGCCCTCAGAAAAGTCACCTACAACCTGACTGTAGGTACTTACAAATTCATGAGATGAACCTTAGTGACTATAGGCTTGAAAACAAAAGAATTTATCAATTGGAATTGGTTTCAATATTCCAAAGAGATTATATGAGGTGTCTCATAGGTTTCAAAGGTTTAAATTCATTTATAAGAACCCTTTTTACTCCAAGAATGGTCAACTACATTTGACTATAGTATGGCAGTGCTATAAAACATGACTATCTTGATGTTGGTCTAACATAAGGCATGGTGTGAGAAATTTTAGATATGATATGAGACAAGAGGACATCAATGAGTTATTATGTCAATGATTCAAGTTCTAACCATGTAATATGCATCTATAGGCACGTCACTTTCTGAGCAAGGAAATAAAGAAAATAGTATGTCAGTCTTGCCTAGTCAAGAAAAGGTGAAGGCACTTTAAGTTGAAAATGAAACATGATTATTATGAATGGTTATAAATTTATTAAAAAAATTATGACTATATTATTATTATCATGACATGGAAACATGGCATTTAATGGTTCTTAAGAGTAACCTACAGTTAGCACACATAATCTTGCACATAGTGAGTTTGAGTAGTCTGCTTTGAAGTTTTAAAGAATTAGGGATGTTATTTATGTGATCCAACCCTAAGGTTTTGATAATATAATCCCCATTACTTGATTAATCCCCTCATATCATCATTTTGTCTAAGTAAATAGGGGAAGTTACCTCTATTTTATCTCGGATAGAGGGCACTCCCAAGATGAAAACTTTATAGGTTTATGAATCAAATGATAATAAGATGACTTGAATACTATGTAAACCTTGTAAAATATTATATGTAGATAAGTTTGATGTATAAAAACATGTAAAAGGCCCCATAAGTGTTATAAATCAAGCATAGTGGCCTAAACTCATAAAGGTACAGGCAGGCCTATAAGGCCTTGACTAGGCCTAGTGCCTAAAAAGGGTATAACTTCAATTTTAACACCAAGGGATCATTTCAAAGAATTTAAGGACTTTTATGAGGATTTATAAGGTGTGTAATAACCTTTAGTCTATAAATAAGTTCATAGAGAAGCCATTTATTGGCTTAAGAGCATGACATCTTGCATAGAATGAAGGAAAGGACTCAAGATGCCAAGTTTGGAAGCTTGAAACTATACAGATGCCTAGCATGGGAACCTAAGGAGTTATAAATGATTTAATAGGGTCTTGAAATTACATTTTGTGGAATTTTTTTTAGGTTTGGACATCACAACTTTATGAACAATCCTCAAGGGTGAAAACTACTTAAAACCCTTGATAAGGACTTGATGGGAAAGATGACGAATGAAAGGCATTAAAAATGAGCTAATTTGAGTGGTAAAGTAATTTTTATTTGTATAGGACTCCTCAAGGTTCTTTCCCATCAATTTAACTTCTACCTTACCTATATAGACAAGGTGAAAAATGGATTTTATTGATAGATTTGTGTGTTTTATAGGTACATAAGGGTTTAAAAATATGAAGATCACTTTGGGAGGTAGGGTGAGACCTAATATAACTCCCCATGTCCATATCTTACTTCATAAAATCTCACAAGTATCTCTGATAACACCTCCACTTTAGCCAGTCTAGAATGACATAGTGAATGAGAGATGATCAACAAGTGAGAAGGTGAAAAAATAAATTGGGTGGCATTTTAAGGTTTTATTAATAAATATAAGGGTAGGATGAATATTTAAAAGTGTCACATCATCCTTTATATTAATTGGTTTGAGTAACTAAAGCACACTTTGGTGCCAAGTGTGAAGGATGAGTGGAAGAAGGGTGATTATGACTTCAAGCAATGAGAATACTTGGCTAAAATAATATTGATGATTAGGGACACATCCAATGCATGTTGGAAAATTTT
This sequence comes from Torreya grandis, assembly GCA_037957365.1. NCBI lineage: Eukaryota > Viridiplantae > Streptophyta > Pinopsida > Cupressales > Taxaceae > Torreya > Torreya grandis. The sequence continues at coordinate 2,443,557 of JARHVA010002266.1, read as the reverse complement.
TATAACCTCTCCCTCATATTTTAATTATGTCATTTATCCCTACTCTACTGTGGAGAATTCAAGGAAAGCTAAATGATGAACGCAGTTTCTAAGCAAGTAATTAAAGAGTCATATGCCAAATTAGGAGTTTCATGGTTGGAGATAAATTTGTATAAGTATACCTTGCATGGTCTATTCCATACTATATTATAATTAAAACATAACTCCTTCAATCATCTTGATAAGTTTTTTGTGACTCTTGGACTTCATTCTCTTCTCTCTTCTCTCAAATTCTATAAGTACTAGCTATTTTGGCTCTTGTTTCATAATTCCACACCATGTATGGTGAATCCATAATGGTTTTATATTATACTTTACCTTTGAATAATATAATTAATCTATTTTTGATTTCACAAACATATTATCTAAATGTGAAAAGTGATGAATGGTGGGGTCTAATGACTTTATCCTTGCTTATCCTTATCCTTTCATGTCTTGTACAAGGAGTTATCATTTTAATAGGTCATATAGAGTGTATCTATTGTTTTTGTATCCCTTAAAGTGTGAAAGTGTCATTATAATTATTAATCTGATCTCTGGTCTACTTACCTTGATTTATCTCATGCATGTCACCTCTATATTGAAATATTAATGTTAAAACATCTTAGGACTTGAGAGCTAGCTTGTAGGTCTTCCTTCTTAGTGAAAGAAGTATGATAGCATAGTTTATATATTCATGGTGTATCACCCCCTTAGATTATATTTATTTCATACATACTTATATCCCTTTTCCCATAAGTAATCAATTAGTATAGGTGATAATCATTTCAAGATAAATTCACAGAGTTGGCCCTTAAACCTAGAGGTCTACTTATATTATAGGTAAACCCACATACCTAGAAGTATTCAAATGCTCCCTAAATCTTAGATTATGCCTTAAAAACCTCCTCTAGGGACCAATATTTGATGACAACAATAGCTCTTATGGTTTTGAGACATTCTATTTCATTTGATGATAATGAAATTGTGGATGATAGCTCATATCTTCATTCCTTATTTATCAGGGCATATATTGATCATCAACATATACATAGTGTTATAATTAAAAATGGTGATAGAGAGAATGTTATTAGAGAGAATGTTATTAGAGGTTTGTCAATTATGTCACCAAGGTTACCAATGATTTTGATGAGGTGTCATGTATGCTAGAATGATAATGATAAAGTGTGCTTCAATGAGCTTCAGTGTTCTTGCATAATTCTTTAGTGTTTGACTTAATGAAGTAATTTATGGATGATTTTGATGGTATACACATGTTTAAAAGACCTTATGGGTTGATATGATTAATTTGAGTGCTTATTAAATTAATCAAAATTCATCAGAATAGTCATATGATTATCTAAGCTCAAGTAGTCATCTTGACAAATAAAATTGAGTAAGTAGTTTGATGACATCATATTTCACACTTGTAAAGGTTTGAAGAGTAGTTTAATACATGTATGGATTTCCCTATGTGATTATATCATATTTTTAAATTTTTAGGTTTGGACATGGAGCGTAGCAAAATTTATTAAGGTGCAAAGTTGGTTTCTTAGATAGAATTCACTAAGTTCCCATACTTAGCCAATTTTGTGATATCAAAGATCTATGATGAGCACTTAATCAAGAAATAATGATATATGGTGAGAATTAAATATGAATAGATAAGGATATAACAAAGTGTATGATATTTTAATATAGTGATCTAATGGTGTGTATCAAGTCAACAAGTCAGCAGGGTGCTCAAAATGCACATGGGACTGCCAAGTGGCATAAACACATTAAGTCTGACAAGTAGGGTCTATAAAAGGCATGTGGGGATACCAAGTGTCTCAATATCAGTAGAAATGATCAAATATAAATGGTGAATATTAATTAAATAAATCACAGTATTCTCAAAAGGCATGTAGGACTTCCAAGTGGTAGAAGTTCATTGGAGACTGACTCCAGGGTATGTAGAGGGCACGTAAGGCTGCCAAGTGGCTTGATCTTAAAAGTAAGGATATAATATCAATGTTGAGTGATGAAAGGTAAATAATAGGATACTATAAATGATATCAATGGATAACATTAGATATATCTTCTAGGAAAAGTGAGATGAAGATACGTGGTTGATGTTTTTGCTTTGAACAGTGACTATTCGCATTTGAATTAACAAAGGAAAAACTAATATGTAGTGTTTGAGCTACAACTTTTGATATATGATAAATTTAATAATTGTGTAAAATTAAAAATGGTAGGTAAATTTAAGGAACATCTATATAATCTATTTATAATGTTTGAATGTTCATAAAGTCAAAGCTATTAATTTCTAAAGTTGACTATGTGTTTGGCCATGGTTTGTAAGTGATTCGATAAGGATATTTGAGTTGTTATTGATAGTGTCTTGATGTTTCAAGATGAAATAACTATTGGAGAGTTTTTTATCTCCATGAGGACCATTTTTTTGGATTTTATATATTTTACCAATCCATCTTTAGTGTGAACAATTGCTTAGAAGTTGATTGTGTTTATTGAATACATTGGCAGTTTGAGTGACCATCTTGCAGAGGTAAGTTGAAAAGTTATGAGTAGAGTTGAGGAAGAAAATAAGTATGGATATTTTAGATAAAATCTCAAATATTTATGAGAAGGTATTGGTTGTCATTATTTTCCCCTAATTAGTTATGGAGAGTCAAAATAGTTTGACTATATTTTGACTATATATGACCAATCTGAGTGGTCATTTTGAGAGAGTTGATTTGAGTGCTTAGAGCCTATGTTGGAATGTCTTAGGCACATGGAGGTGTTTCATAGGTATTTAATGTTTTACCCGTGTGATATATCATATGTCTATATGAAATATTTGAGTTGTTGCTTCAAAAGTTTGAGTCTATGTTTTCTATGTTTGAAGGCCTAAAGAGTGATGAGACCTAATTAGTACGTTCAAGTGTTGATTTGGTGTTCCAAGTGGAATGGAACCATGAAGGAATTATTTAGGATCTATTGGAGATGTTTTGTATGTGTTTAAAGCATTGGTAGAAGCTGAAAGTGGCCCAAGGAGTTGAAATTGTAATGTATGGGTGAGTAGGCCTAATTATTTTAGGTCTCACCAAGACCTAATGGTGGTTTGGGGATAATGAGGTATTTTCCAACATAATAAATGTGTGTTTATTACATGTAACATGTATGAGGACCTATTTTAAATGTATAAAAAGTATGGTAAGCATCTTGGCTGACCAATATGGGTTATACCAAAAGAGTGGTATAAATACAAGGCATTATTGGTTTATTTGGAGAATTTTTAAAAAGTGAGAGTGTGTGGTGCCAAGTGAAGGAGAGAACCTTTGAAAGAGAAGGTTCGATTCATTAAGGACCAAAATAGAGTGAAGAGGATCATTCATATTTTTTTAATCAAGTTGATGAAGCTGAATTCATAGATCATTGGACCTAATGAGCCTAAAAGAGGTAGATTAAGCAAGTAAGCCCTAGAGGCTGATTGAGTAAGTGTGCTTAGTGGATGGATTGAAGAGAAGAGCAAGGTGAGATTTATATTCATGACTTACAGATAGAGTTATTTTAGGTTTTTTGATTGTGTATGTGCTAATAAGTGAAGAGTAATCCAAAAGGGTGTTTTGGATGCATTGTTTATGTGTGCAAGTTTGTGAGAGTGTAAAGGGGAAAGAGAGCAAGTAATAAAAGTCCATCATCAAGTGTATAAGACATAAAATTAGAGGTAAAGATAAAATCAAGGTATCTAGGTTGGTGCTTGGTTGTTTAGGGGGTTGGTTCCTCCTTATGGCATGGGTATCTCACTAAATTAAGGGATGGGTGTTCCTTGATTAGTTGGTGTTGGTCTAAATGTTGAATATTGTCTTTATAGGACTGTAGTCCATCTTGTAGGTTTCAATGGGTTTTATCCTCCAAGAGGGTTTCCCACATATATCATGTGTTATGTGTTTGATCTTGCTATATCTTCCTTGTTCATTATAATGGTTAGTTTGTATGCATCATGATTGTATGTGCTAAATGTTTAAGAGTTGGGAATTGAATTGGTTTATTTGACATCATTAACTCACCCCCCACCCTCTTAGTGATTATACCTCTAATAATTGGTATTATATCATGACCTTTTGTGCAATTTTAACCACTTGAAGGTGATCCAAGGTACAATATGGGTAAAAAGGAAAAAAATTCAAAAGAAAAGAACATCATGGATGAAGAAGTTTGCCATGATAGTGGAGAAGAAAAAGTGTTCTATGACAATGAAAAATATGAATTTGATTTAGAATCTGATCTCATGGGTGTACTTAGTAAACTAAAGGAGAAAAAGAAGAGGAATCATAAAATGAGGAATATGATCAAAGGTCTTGAAGCACAAGTCAGGTTTCTTAAAGGGACTTTGTCAGCTAATCCATGAGACAGGAAAAGGAGAATCAAGAACTGATCAAGTCTATGGAAGAGCAAACATGTAGATTGAAGGATGACATGACCAAAGAAGCTAAGGAGGTTAATAATACCATCAAATATCTTATAATTTAATTAGAGGTTTCAAGTTCAAGCATGAGAGCTAAAGAATATGAATGTGTTCAATTGAAAGCTAATCTTGTTTCCCTAAAGGATGAGCATGAAAAGGTAATGATCAAGATCAACAAGATTGAAGAAGAACAAAAGAGATCAAAAAAAGGTAAAAAGGATGGTAGCATGAAAGATAACAAGTCAAATCCATTTAAAAGAAAAATGAAGAAGCCAATCAAATAACCAAATGCTTCAAGGTATGCTAAATATTTTATGGGCCATTATTTTGTTTGTCATCTTGTTGGTCATAGCGAAAATTATGTATAAGAAGAAGCAATCAATCAAAGGGAGATCACTACAATATTCAAATAAAATGCATGGAAGACATTGTTTGCTACAATTGTCATAGAGTTGGTCACATTACTAGGTTATGCAAGCAAAGACCATTTAGTCAAGATAAGTTCAATCAGGGTCCTAGAGTGAAAGAAAGAAGACCAGCTAGAGAGTGCAAGAGAAGAAGAAATCAGTCAAAGAAATATCACAATCATCATCACGCAAAAGGTATGAATGATCTTGTTTATTTCATATGTCATAGAGTTGGTCACATTGCTATGTATTACAAGAATAGGTTGAATGAGTTCTCAAAGCAAAATAAGGTGTATGGAACTCCTAGTGTGCAAGGAAGAGGTCACAAATGGTTATGTAAACCTAATATTTTTAGGAGAGACCAAACTAATACCAAATATGGTTTGTTTGCCATGATAGAAATGAAATAAAGTCAAGAGTTTTTATTGTCTACATTTGTTGACAAGTCTGAAGAAAAGAATGAAGTTAAGGATCCATTCAAAATTAATTTGGTGATGAGACAGGACTACAAGTCAAATGAGAGTATGGAAATATGGGAGTCTCCTAAGTTTTGGGACTTTTAGTCTCATAATGTCAAAGGGGTGTCTCTCTCTAGGCTTCAAGGAGACACTTGTCAGCAAAAAATAGCATAGTGGATGCTAGTTGAGTTTTGGTTGATATTGTAGGACAAGAAAGGTCATGAGAAGATATGCTTGGTTAAGGGGGAGCAATGAGTTTTATGTAACTACTCCAAAGTTTTGTGATGGAATGATTTAGAATTTATATTTAGGGATAGTGATCCTAAATTCAAAGTTTTGGTCAATCTTTGATGGATGGTCTAGTTGGTCAATATGGTGAAAATGAAGCTATGTATGCAAGGTCTACAAGCAGGGAATGGAAATTTATATGTGTCTAATCAAGGATGATGAGTTGTCAATATATTTTATTTCATAGAAAATCATGATGATCATATTCTATTGTGCTCAAGGTATGTTCAGGGTTTTTGGTTCTAAAGATAAGAACTTGTCAATTTTTGTTGCTTAAATTCATTGATCAAATGTTGAAAGACTAAAGACAAAGTTGATATAGAGTATGAGGAGAATGTGTTGTCATATTGTTGATATCATGAAGAAGGTTTTAGAGTTATGTATATGACAATTTGTGTCTGTCATGGAGTTCATAGTGTTTTGAAGATGAGATAGTTCCATGAGAGTGATTTGAAAAGGTTCTAAACCATGATGACTTGTAGAGGATAAAGGGCAATTGTTTTGAGATCCATGTGAGAGTTATTCATGTCTAATTTAGTTTTTTAAGTTGATCTAATGAAGATATGAGATATATTAGTGGTTTCATAAGGATATTAACTATGTGTGGATAGTGTTTAAAAAAGTTATTTTTCAGACCCAAAGGAGACCTATTGAAGATGTCATAGAGCAAGGAGTTAGGGGGAGCTAACTACCTTGAATGTCTTGGAGAGATGTGCATGATGTGAAGGGGAGCATATGTTAAATGCCTCAGTCATAGTGGAGATATGAAGATGTCTACTACAGTTGTGATTTCAAGCATATTTGTATGATGACTTGATCAAACCAAGTCATGTGCTTTTTATAATGTATTGAATCATCATGCATAAACAAAGGGGGAGATTTTTAAATGGCCAGGTCATAGGATCAAAGGACTGTGTAGTAGAATTTAAGAGAGAAGATATGAAGGAAATTATGTTGATTCATAATTGCTGGAAATGGTCTGAAGATGATCAAAAGGGTGCCTAATCCTAGGTGACTTAGGGGGAGTCCCTCTTAATATTTTCAAGGTAATTTCATGTAGTTTTTGATGTTCATGTATGTTTTTTCTTCATAGAAGCTATGTATGTTCAAAGAAGAGTGTAGTCATGAAGCATGTTTGAGAATCTCAAGGTAAGAAGAGGTATGCATAATTTTAGGGGGAGTTTGTATCATCTCTTAGAGGTGGTTCTTTCCTATTATTGGTCTTTGAAGTCTTTTTAGGTCCATAGGATCAGGAGATGAGCCTACTTTGTCATTGTGTCAAAAGGGGAGAAAGTACTAGAAGAGAGAGATAGAATCTAAGCATAAGATTTATATTAGTGTTTGACATTAATGACAAAAGGGGAGATTGTTGGAGGTTTGTCAATGATGTCTCCAAGGTGATCAAGGATGCTAATGAGGTGTCATGTATGCTAGAATGACAATGATAAAGTGTGTTTCAATGAGCTTCAGTGTTCTTGCATAATTCTTCAGTGTTTAACCTAGTGAGGCAATTGATGGATGATTTTGATGGTATGAACATGTTTCAAAGACCTTATGGGGTGATATGAGAGCTTGGATTGTTTATGAAAGTAAACAAAATTCATCAAAATAGGCATATGATTGTCTAAGCTCAAGTAGTCATCTTGACAAATAAAGTCAAGTAAGTAGTTTGATGATGTAATATTTCACACATGTGAAGGTTTTAGGAGTAGTCTGATATATGGATGGATTACCCAATGTGAGGAGATCATATGGTTCAATTTTTAGGTCTAGACATGGAGTGGAGCAAAAGTTATTAAGTTACAAAGTTATATTTTCAAATATAGTTCACTAAGTTCCCATAATAAGCCAATTTTATGATATTAAAGATCTACGGTGAGCGTTTAATATGGCAGTGAAAATATATGGTGAAAATATACAGTGAGCATTTCCCAATACCATCATTGCCTCAATTTGATGGAACTAGAGATCCATTCTTACACCTTCAAGTTTTTCATAAGGCTTTGCCATCTCATGTGAGTCCTTTGATTCTACTTAAGTTGTTCTAGCAAACATTAGTGGGTATTGCATAGAATTGGTTCTTTCATCTACTCGCTATTGGTTTCTTGCATACATATGATGATTTAGAGGAGGCATTTCTCAGGCATTACATATAAAACATGGACCCTCGTGTTACATATGAGAAACTTGCCATATTGCATCATAATACTTTAGAGCTAATTAGTGATTATATCTTATGATTCAAGACTCACATGTTAAGCTTGATCTATAAACCATTAGATTTATAGATTTAGCATATCTTTATTAAGGGGCTTCGTCAACCACTCCTAGAGCATATATTATATTAGATAGAGTCCTCTTTCAGGCACTTATGTTATACAATTTTAGCCTTGGAGAAGAAATTGGGATTGATTGAGTTAGATTCAGTTGATTGGATTAATCTGGATTTCACAACATTACCTCCATCTACACCTCCTAACACTCAACATCTACCATGTCCAAAATAAGATAGGAGACCACCACCAGAAAAAACAACCAATTAATAACGAAGAACCAGTTTTTAGAGCACCACCTACAATATGTACTACAAAAAATAGCAGTAGGGCACCACTACAATTTGATTTAGAGTGGGATATCCCATATGTCATATTATCATCACTAATAGATAATAAGTTAATCACATTACCTTATACTTATCAATGAGATCCACATCTCTTACATAGATAGCCACATCAGCCCTTTTGTAACTATCATCGTATCTATGGACACAAAGATAATGATTAGTATGGACTCAGAGATTGCATTAATAGATGTGTTGATAATGGCATCATAACATTCACATAGGGGGCACCAATATCTCCTCCATCATGGAACCATAGACCTCATTCCTCCATGACTAAGTCATCCCAGGACATTATTTCATAGAAATCATTGGTTACTCATCGTGAGAGTAATGTAATTTCTAAGGCAAAGCCTCATAGGAGATCTCCTATCCCATCTACTCAGAAGGTTTGGAGACTAGTACAATGAGAGTATCTTACATATAGAAGTGTGGTCTAAGGAGTACATAGTGTAATTCCATATACATATCCAGCACAGTCACAAGCACTGTAACAAAGTACCACTCCAAATAGATATTCACTATAGTTGAGTTTTTAGGGTCTTATCTCATGTAGCAACCTGCTACGGTTAAGATTAGATGAACCCACATCATAGAGTACTGCTCCAAATAGATATTCACTTCAATCAAGTTTTCAGGGTCCTATCTCATATAGTAACCTGTTACGATTAAGATTAGAGGAACCCACATCACATAGTATTCTTCTAGATAGATATTCACTATGACTGAGTTTTCAAGGACCTATTTCATGTAGCAACCCACTACAATTGAGATTAGATGAGCCCCCATCATAGGTTATAGTTCCATTTCAATCTATTGTTCAGTCATATGCATCACAATAGAGGCCACAGGGTGTTATTTCACATATCAATCCACTACAATTGTGGTTATATGAGCCTCCTTCATAGTACACAATTTTAGTTGTGCATCTATTGATATTACATCTTATAGAGTCTCCATCCATAACTATATTTAGTGCACCATAGACAATATTAGATATAGGGTATATTCCTACATAGCATGGCATTATGGGCACTTGTTCAGTTGACCATCAGGGTTCAGATAGTGATACAACACAGAGTGATATGACACACATTCTAATCAGTATCAATTTATAGCTTCACTTAAGAAGCAATGATGGAGCCAAAGGACTAGCTATCCTTTGTATTCTTGAGCCACTTACTTGAAGGGATTGGACACATAGTCCAAACATTAATTAACACACACATGATCAGTTCATAGCTTCACTTAGTGGGTAATGATGGAGCTAAAGGGATAGCCTTTGTAATCTTGAGCCACTTTCAGGGAATTGAGCACAAAGTGATATGCACAGAGTGATCTCTTACATCCCCTTCTACTAACAACTAAAATTACTAGTTCCAAGTAACCATCCATAACCAAACCAAATTATCCAAATCTTGATCTTACCGATATCCCATTTTACCAATCTTGAACCAATTCACTTTACCAAATCAATTTACAAATTACAAAAAAACAAAGTTCTTTACTTACATACAATTCAAAATCAAAACTAGCATTACACTTGAACAACCAAATCACATCCCAAACAAAATTTTACCAAACATATGTAACCTCAACATCAATACCAACTCAACTATTTCTAAATCAACCATTTATAATAAATATACGAATATATTCCAAAATCCAAAACATAATATGCATGAGTCCAAATAGAATCAATATTCATATTTACATATATATATATATATATATATATATAATCAATTTTCAAAACATATACACTGATATCAAAGTACAATTAGTCATGAATGGGCGTCATGCCCTCACTCTCAGTCTCACTCTCCCCACCAATGCTAGTCTAGCACTTGATGACCCCACACCTCCTTGAGTTGTCGCATGCCTCTTACAATGACTCTCTTGATCTAGTAGCCAACCATGATCCTCATGCAAGTCCACATATCACCTCTAAAAGTCTATATACTCATCCACGATCCTTATGCTGATAGAACCAAAGTTAGGTGGGGGCATCCTATGCCTATCCAGCTCATCTCTCAACTCATCTCTCTCTCCTACCACCCATACATATGCATTTATCACTATAGTTGCCTTGTCAAATAGATGAGCATGAATACTGACTATGACCATCAATTGCTCTATAAATCCCTCTTCCACTACATCATTAGCAACATGCCAGGTGAGCTCTCAAAGTGTCAACTCAATGATGGTCTCCCAATAATCATCATCTCCATTCCCCACCCTAGCCTGTGCTTCATCTTGAGCACTTCCCACTCCACCTGCACATAAATTATGGCACTACATTAACTATATACTTTAAAATAAAATTAAAAGCATACATTTGTACACTATTCAAATGAAATTACTGCTTACCCCCATCATCTGGATCAGCTCAAGATCCTCATACTCTAGATCATCCCCTCCATCAATAGGGTATAATGGAGCCCATTGATGCCTCATCCACCATGAAATATACGTGTTTATACATCCAACATCATCCACTTTAAGAATATCTACAGCTGCATTCTACACATCCAAAAGGTAATGGTGCTAGTTCATCCTCCATAGGCCTCACATGAGCTCCTGCCCTCACTGGTGCCCCTACACTCCTCACCCACACATATGTTGTTGGGGGCACATCCTATGGTACCCCAAACTATCTAGTCATGTGCTCATACTAAAAGTGCTCATACACTCTAACCCAACGATCATGTATCCAATAGCTGACCCTCATATATCATAACTACACTTCATCCTCAACCCACCCAGGAAATCCTTTGTAAGGCCTTCGTATAATGTCACCAACCACCAATCTGTCTATCACCCACCTATAATGATCCATCTTATGGGATTATATATCTAATGTACTCATCCATCGCTCTTCGAATGGATGTGAAGGTGCCCACCTCTCCCTTGGTAATCTTATTAGCTACACAACCACTATGTGCTCATAATCCCAACAATGCAATAATGTCATTGCACTCAAACTGCCACTAAATGCCTCTTATGTAAACTTGTAGAGATACATGTATAGGTGGGCAAGCATCATCCTACCCATGAGAATACAGTGCCATATACATATACACTATGCACAATCCTATGCATCCTACATGTAATCAACACTTCACTCCCATCTATAGTAATAAATGATGCCAATAAAATAGCCAACCACTTCTGTAAGATCAAAACACTAGATTGCATAATAATTGACAATACTACATCATTGTCACTTCCTCTTTGATGTATACCTGAGGGCACACCAAAAAATACAAGGATGCACGATCAATAACATTAGCACCCATGTCCTCCTATAACATCACGCACTGTCCACGAATTGGTAAATGCAAAATGTGATACACATCCTCCAGAGTCACAGTAATCTCCCTTGTAAGAAGCTAGAAAGTACATGTATCTGCATTTTACCTCTCACATAAGGTGGTAATTAGATATCTATCCCACTACATTGTGCCTAGGTCACACACATGACCCAACCCTGCCCTATCCATGATAGCTCTCTCATCCATAGATAATGGTAATAGCCTCAATGTCTCCATTACCTGACCCTTGCAAGACTCTCCCATCCACACCTCACCCTAAAAAAACTAGAAACAACATGTATATCAATCAATAATGCCAAATCAAAATCCAAAACAAAAAATAACATCAACTAACAAAGTCGCATCTCAAAAAATCCTACCTACAAGACAACAGTGTTGGGTACAGGATAACAACATTGGATAGGAGCATTGCAACCTAGATAGGAGTGTTAAAACTTGTACAAGAGCACTAGATGCAAAACAAGAGCATTGAAACTAGTAAAAAGTTTCCTAGGTTACCTTAAATAGCTCAAAATAACCAAAACAAGCCTAAAAACAAATAAAAACCAAACATTTGGGCTACTTACCAAGGTCACATCACCACTAGCCTGAACTTGGGCTGCCAACTGCTCAAATTGGGTCGTGACAGGTGCTCATCTCTTTAGAATCTCTCTCACTCTAGAGCTTAAAATCTCAACCTAGTCAATACACAAATGAATCAAGAATCAATCCAATTTCCTATATTAGCCAACTTTCTCAATCAAAGCAAAATACCATTTTGCCCATAACTTGAACCTCGTAACCCCATTTTTCAAACTATTTTCTTCTACAAAATCATGACAATGATACCTTCGACATCACTCAAATTTTGGTCTCTTACTACCTCATCTACCTATTACGGCATGATTATATCTATATTTATCTTATACTCAGACACACATCTTGGTCATCACCAATAAAAACTTGGTCCACTTTCAACAACTCAATCTAATCAATCCAACAACCTTTCAAGCTATTCACAACAAGTCAAACTTGTTGCTATTATTATGCCACTAGTCATCACTTTTGGTTCGACCTCTTCTATCATGGATTTTGTCCCTCTCCCCAAAAGGGGGGCATCATTCCTACTATTTTTGTTTCTACACTTACCCAACATGCCCGTCCACTCTCATATGTGGATACACCATGGTTCGTATACATCTAACAATCTGATTATTAGATTTAGCTCAGATTGATCAAGATATACAGTGATTCAGATTACATGGGTCACTCAACATTACTCAAGGCATTCAGAGGGATATACCTTCAGTTTATAGATATATAAACTATTTAGATACAATGGTTCAAATCATATGTATCCACAGTGATTTCAGCTTACAAGTACATAAATATTCAAATATAGTGGTTCAGATTATATGGATTCACAATGAATTTGATACAGATATAGATTCAAATACTAGATTTGGGGGCATGTACATTACTACATGTCTCACACATACAGCTTCATACAACATGACACAGTTACAAAATCAGATAGCAGACTATAAGCATAGTGCAAAGCACAATGTTTTGGTCTCTAATTTTGCACATGAGGCATGGCAAGATATGTCATTTTACATATGGTTATATAGATTACCAGATTATATAGATGCATCACTCACATACCAAATTTGGGGGCATGGCCCAGATGTTCATGTTTTCATCACTCAGTATTATACAGATAGAATGGCAAGGCATGTCATTCTCTTCTTGCACATTGACCAGAGTTTCAAATTACACCCAACTATACCCAAGTTGTCACTAGGTTAGATTGCATGATCGACTGTAGCATTTGGTTCATTACATTACCTAGACCTAGACTACACAAGTTTATGTGGGACAGAGGACAGACATTGGTTTTGGGCCTCCAACAATTTTTTAGATCTAGTTCAGATATTCAAAGTGGGGGCATGATAGATTTTTCTCTTCACAACATACAGATTTTATACACACATTCCAGATTACATGAGTTTATGTGGGAACAGACATTAGTTTTGGGCCTTCGAGCATTTCTCAGATCCAGTTTAGATATTCAGAGTGGTGGCATGACAGATTTTGTTCTTCACAACATACATATTTTATACACACATTCTACATTACATGAGTTTATGTGGGACAAAGGATAAACATTGGTTTGGGGCCTCTGAGCATAACTCATTTTTAGTTAGATTCAACATAGGGGGCAAGCATTGCCCTCCTTCTCCATGAGACATAGATTCTACATTCAAATTTAGTATAAGGGGCATCCATTTCAGGGATTCCTTCTTTTTTTAGGCACTATTTAGCTCTCCATCCACTTCCCTAAACAAGAAGTGAGTTAAACCCTTTGTAGCACATTTATCTCCATGCATGTAAGTTCAGGTATGCATTTTATTCTTCTTTCTTTTACTCTAGTTCTTCATTTCATTACATCACTAAAATAAAAGGGGGGCAAATGTATACACCCTAAATTGGTCAAGAAACCACACATATCATGTCTTTTCATAGTCCTTTTCACAAGAGACTCCGATTGGAGAATATAAGCCTTGTTCACATTAGCCATGTCTTTTGTTTTACTTATCTTGGTCTTGTTTCATGCTTGAGTCACCTTTTTATCTATAACCAGTCATCCAAAACCTTTTGACCAGTCATTCCACCTCAACCAAATAGTGTTCCCCATGATAATTCTATCCCCCCAGGTCTCGAGCCTATAGGATAAGAGCATTGGGATTAGACTATAGCGCTGGACCCTAGCGTGTCTTGATTTTGGTGCTCCTATCCTTTTGGATTTTGAGTCCCAATGGTCATTTGTCTTTGCTCAAGAGGTCCTAAACCCTTCTTAGCCCCTCTCTTAAGTTTTTTTGGTCTTTTGGATGTTAGCTAATGCAAATAAAGCTCCCAAATTCAAAATAAAGAGTCTCTTATATAAAGTAATTCACAAGGCATTTTATATCTAACACTTAATACTTTGGCATAGTACATAATTAAAAATTAGTTAATAGTATAGCTCAACATTCTGCATCACAAATAGATTTGCATGATTGATCAAGGAAGGGCCTAGGCAAAAGTTCATTCTTGCATCTATCATGTGCGTTGATTATGCATGTTCCCTAAGGGAGAACTACATTCAATCTACGACCCTAGCTTGAGGGTTAATGTAGGCAGCGATCAAGATGACAGGGGTTCTAGATCGTGTGATCATACTTCCCCTAACCCAGTTTTTCCCCCTTTTGCTTTTGATGTATTTTCTATTTTGTGTGTGTAGATAAACCTAGGGTTTGAAGATTAAACCAAATCTATAGTGAGCTCCATCAACATTCAACATACAAAATTTCATAGGCAGACTCACATAGGGATAGCGAACAAAACCTCAAAAACTCAGATCTTTGTGACTAGTTTGGATAACAGTGGTAGGAGTGGACAATAGCGTCAGACCCCAAAGTGTCATATTTTTGGTGCTCCTATCTTTTCATCAAACGAAAGCCAGATCCAGGTTCCTAACATCTTCCCATTCTTACACAATAGTTTTTAGTCTCTAGATCATTCGTCTCAGCCTATTTTTCCATATATGTTACTTCTTTTCCCTATGCAAGTGATTTGATTAAATTGATATAAATCTATATTTAACTATATTTAATTACATTTGCCCCCTTACTTTAGACCCTTTATTTTTTAGGAACTAGACCCTAGTTTCCCAAAAATATTAAAACACAAATAATGTAATAACAATGCAAACATGAGTAAACAAGGAATGTAAAAATTAGGCCTTACATGTAATGGTGCACTCTTGGTTAGGGAGACTATGAAACCCTAAAACAATGCTTTGGACATTCTAGAGCTTTTAGGTTCTATCAGGGCAAGCAAATGGTTGTTTGATAGTTTTTAGGCATTACAAATTCAATGGTAACATTATCATTGGCCTAGGGTGAGCATAAGATGGAGTTGCAAAGGAAACACAAAGCACAAGGGGCAAACAAGACCCATAATATAAGAGAAAAACCCCAATACGAGCTTAATTTGAACCAATTATCTAAAAACATAAACAAATTAACACCATAGCAAATAACTAGTCATGTACCAAAATTGGGGGTCTACATTCATTTAAAAATGGCCCTTAGACAATTATTAGACATTAAATTTCATGATTTTATGGTGTTTATGTACTTATAGATTATTGATCTAAATTAGGAATTATTGATGCATTTTGTCAAATTTTGATAGTCTTTGACCCTTCTCCTGGCTCCCTCTAGTCCTCATATTCTCCATCCCAGCTTTGTGTTTTGGTGTAGACTTACAAGTTAATTGATCCAAGTTTTACTCCAATTTTTAGTGATTATAAGCACCCTATCTAGAATGTGCGCTAACATTCCAAGTAGTCTAGAATGTTAGTGTATGATTATGGGAACTTTGCATGGCCTCTTTTGGTTAGAGTGCAATTGCCTTATTTGCCTTGCCTTTTTAGCCTTGTGATTATTTTGATGTTAATTTGTGTGTCAATATGATTTTAATTCAAATTCAATTTGTCTATAAATACACAAGCATTGTAATTCATATATATCTAAAGAAATGGAGAGAATTTATTTATTATTTGTAGGAAACTATTAAGCACTTGTAAGCATTCTAGTGGAAATTGAACATTGATTTAAGCATATAAGTTTATGTTTAGACACACACCACAAGGTATTGGTTACATATTATCAAAGATTCTCATTTTTCTTAGATTTATTATTTTTGATGTTGTTATTATCAAGGGACCTAATAAATATCAAAATAGTTAAACTATCTTTGGTTTAATGCAAACCCCAAAACATATGTTATTTTCCTTAAGCTTTTGGATATTGATGCCCAATTAGGTAAAGAAGAAGAAGTATATTTTTCAAGTGATTGGAATAAAAAATTGATTAAATGCGAAGTTTTTAGAGATTATAATTAGTCACATATAGTCGTCAAAATGTTTTGGGATTGTCTATACTTTTGCCCTAAATAAGAATGCATGGTTTGGATTATTTAGAGTATAAATATACGATCCAAAAAAGTTTCTCTAATCATTATCAATTTTCTAAATTAGGTGTTACTTTTGAGTGTACATTTCTACTATCACCTTTTGACTAATGACATCAAATCACAAAATAAAATAAGAGAAATCAAAACTTTACATGTTTTTCTCTTTCTTTTAATGTAAAATTCATCACTCTATTACACATTTTTTTATAGATAAAAAAAGTGGCAAAACCCATCTATTATAATATTTCCAAAAATCCTGATGAAACATGGATATACATCAAGAAGCTACTGTAGTTAGTAGTGATTTTGACTAGAAAATAGGGACTAGTACCCAAAATACATAGCAAGAAACAATACAAAGCTGAAGAGCGCAACTAAACATCCTTAGAGGAACTAGAGACTACCATAGTTGGGCCCTCTTTGCATACTTCTTCTTCTATGATCAGGGCAACCAATGATTTTGCAAACTTGGAATCATCCTTATCACCTGCGATTCCTAGCATGTCACAAATAACACTCAACTTGTGGCTCTAAGAGATGTTATCCATTACCATGGCCTTCAGAAGAACCCAAAATTGGTCTAGCCTGATGTCTACCACATTGCCAAAGTACTTGACGTCCTCGTGAATTGCCAATGAGTTGTTGCCACTAAACATTACCATTTGTATGCCTATGAGTTGCACAACTTTGAGCGTGTCCAACTTGAGGTTGGATTGACTTGGGTCTTCCATGGTTTGGATGATGAACTCGATAGAAGAAATAAAAGCTCCCCCACACAACCTCACTGATAATTGTGCATGCAGGTGGTTGGTAGCTATCTAATGTAATAACTTCTCATCTTTCACCCCATCAACCAAAGCCTTCTGCAAAAAAATAGTGCATCCTTGGTAGCGATTCTAGTTTTCTTGTCTAGCAAGTTACCATAATTCAACAAATGCCTCAGCGTTAAATCATTTACCAATCCCATAAAGGAGTGGTGCACAACATCCAAAGTGTATTTGTGGAGCATGCTCGAGTTCATCTCCTTGACTATGTTGATCAATGTGCCCTTACCCTTATTATGTCTGATGCATTTGGAAGGACCCGAGCTACCTGAAGGGATTTCTATGTCTATAGTAGTGTTCCTCTTAACTCTAGCTTGCTCCTCGAATTGTGAAAAACTCACAATAACAAGATAAATGGGCGATGACGGTGGTAAGAATGGTTTTCACATGCCATTTACCATGTGAAATTAATGCCATCCCCAATCATTAAAATATTGAGCCACTAAAAACAAATGTAAATGCCTCGAGCGATGATGCCATGTCAAGGGACACTCAAATCAATCATTAACACTATTCACTGTGTTACGATGATGATCCGACTCAACAAGCTTTCTAGCTTTGAGTCCAAATTTATCAAAGAAATTATCTCCAAGTGATTACCTTGGGAGTTAAGCCTAACACCCCTATTCCCAAAGTGATCTACTCCCTGATTGCCTTCACGATGAGTATGATGGAGATTGAAGTGCATGAAATTATTCTAAGAAGTTGTGCAACCATCTAGGATGTTGTTAAGATTCCAATTGACGATGATACCAAAGTTCACCGCTTTTACAATAAGCTAGGAGTCACCTTCAATATCAACCCTGATCCAATTCTTTAACAAAGCTATAAAGATTCCTCTCTAAAAAACCTTGACGTCAATAAAGTTGTTGGTACATCTATCCAAAACTTCACTCCAAACGAGAAGAGCGTTGCCTTTGAAGTCTTTAAAAACACGTCCCACACCTACCCAACCTAAGTTTCTCTTTACAACAAACTCAAAATTGAATTTGATCATATGACCAAGAGGAGAAGACCATGTACTTGGAATACGCTTCTATGAATTCTATTACACATGTTATGAAGCATACTTAAAGAATAACATATTTGCATTGCTATTGAATTACAATTCATATTGACCTAATAATCTAAATAAATTCAATTGTGGAAGCTTAGTACGTCGACCAGCGTATTTCTACAATGAAACAGATCTAGCCAGTGGTTTTGCCTCCGAGGAATGGACAGGCGTATCGACATCCAAACGACTGCCATTGAAATGACCTGATTTGGATACGTGTTCATGTTGGTGCCATTTTTTTCGCTTCTCAAGGAAACTGCACCAGATCATACATTTTGCTGCCACATAATTACAACAGTTTTATTAGAAAAGACATTGTATAGATCGCAGCCATGGCGTCATTTCTCGCCCGACGCGCTATCTCCAAGCTACGTGCAATCCAAGCGGTACATTTTTCTTTTCGCTGTAATATTTTTACTTCTGATCACATTTTAGTTTTAATTTTTATTTCGTTATTTTTTTTTCCCCCTTTTCCATCCATTCATTCATAGGGCCCATATTCAAACCAGAGGCCTGCGAACCTAGAATAAAACTTTAAATATTTGTCACTGGCTCAACTTCATCAACTGAAAAATATTTCTTAGCTACTGAACCGTTTCATGTGTTTCATGGTAGTGATTTTGCGTCCTTTTTTTTTTATTTTATATTCTGTTATGCGTCTAATGATGGCATTACACTTTGTTTATTTGTATTAAGGCCATTTCTGAAACAGCGGGGTAACTTTATAAATTCCCCGCGAAATAAAACCCAATGCTCTGATTGCAATGGCTTAAATAATGAACTGAATTAGGGTTTCGGTACTGAAAAGAGCATAGCATAATTTTTTAGGTTTTTGGTGTGAGACGTGGACTGAAAAGGTAAGGCAAGTTAATGTGGGGATTTGGATTCAAAAAAATTATAATTTTATAATTCTGATCCAACACAACGCATCACAACACAACCCACTCATCAAGTCATTTCGTAAGAAATCAATATAATCTGCACCGTGTTTCAGCCCCAGTGAGATCCGATCTGGGCACATGGGTCATTCATTTTACATTTTATGGGCCTTCTGCAGTTGTTTTTTTTAGGAATTCTGATCATAAAACCAGGTAGCCATCATTTGTTTTTTAATTTTTTGTCCATTTATGGTTTTGGGCATGTTTAGTTTCCAGTTTCTGAAGCGGGTTTTTTGATTCTGGGTTTTTCAGATTTCAGCACTTCCATCCCTTATGAAACGGCAAAGCAGGTGACTGAGGACACGTAGCATTACTTTATAAGGGCTTCCCTTCCAGCTGTAACATCTGTAAACTTGCATTGTAGTAATAATGTTTATAACGTTTGTTGCATGCAAAGAAATGATGATGCCAGGCATAGTCACAAGGTTCGGGTTCGAGTTTGAGTTCGACAAGGATAAAATTCGTTTCAAGTTCGCCAATAGATAAAGTTCGAAAAAAAATTCGCCATTAAGTTCGACTTATATAAAAACATAAAAAATATTTAAAAAAAAGTCAAAAAGAAATCCAATAAAAAATAAAAATAATTGTAAATAAATAAATAAAATTAATTTAATAAATAAAATAAAAATAAACATAAAACGAAATTAAATCTCACAAGGGCTCATCGGTGCATTGAATCTCACAGAGTGCATACCTTAAGGGGTGCACTGGGAATGGGGTGGGATCGGCTTGTGGCACTTTGCGAGAGATATTCTCATACTATTCTATCACGCATACATCCCTTCATGCAGCCTTCATACCTCCTATGATGTTTCCTTGAAATCTTGAAACCCTGAAATATGGCTAAGTTTGAAACCCTGAAACCCTGGAATCTGACTAACTCTGAAATATGATAGGATCCTCCAAAACCTAGAATTTGCATTATAGCTCCTAGCAGTCCGAAACCCCTCTCAAACACCTTGAAAGTATATAAATAAAATATAACTTAAAGTATAAGAAACTAGATGTCCATAAATGTTTATTTTATTTATATACTGTTGGGTTCGGACTAGATTTACATATCCAGAAGCTCGCCATCCGAACATGAAATTCGCCGAAGAGGGCGAACTTGAGCAAATTTTTAGTGAAGGGCATTAAGTTCGCCGAATTCCGAATTTTTAGGTAAAAATTCGGCGAACCTTGTGACTATGATGCCAGGTGTTTAGGTTTTTTTGGTAAGTAGTTGTTTGGTCTATCTGGACTCCCAAGAAGAGCTTGCACTCGTTGTTCTTAGTCAAAAATGGTGTGCAGTAGAGTGGATTTGTGGTTAGTGCCAGGATAGGTAAATAATATAAATTTTTATTTTTCTGTTTGGTTCGATTATCGTATGTTATCTAACTTTTCTGGCCCGTGCTTTATATCCATTAAATTAAACAACGTTCATAAACAGGCCAACGTATTAATGCCCCCAAGATCAGTTTCCTCAAAGCACTATTATCAGAAATTATAAAAAACTTACCCATTCCAAATTGAGATTGGAATATTTTACATTGCAACATTATATGGCATAATCTTAGATGACAAGATTTTACTTTGTACCAAGACTCCACAGGTTTTTAATGTATACATGTAATTTTAAAATTTGAACTGTATCCTTGTTATTTCTCCCTAATGAACCTGTACCATAAATTTCTTGTGCTCTATAAGCCAGGCAACCTAACAATTCTTGCAGGGTTTCCAGTTGCTGAATCCTCTGATCTTCCAATCAAATTCACCACATTTATTTTCAAATCTAAAGGGAACTGCTCTTTTTATATCTAAAATTACTGTGTTGCAGTGAAACGCCCCCCCTCTCGTACCAGGCCTGGAAATGTTTTCAGTACGGATATGTACTGGAAACGTCCAAACATGTGCCGGAAAATGTCATGTGTGTGGGCATTTCTGGGACGTTTATGGGCATTTCCATAGGCAAAAAAAAAAACAAATCAAGCCAAAAAGAAAAATAAAAAGAAAAAGGAAAAAAAGAAAGGTAAAACCAGGTTGAACCAGACAGTATATATATAAAATAAACATAATGCAAATTCTAGGTTTTGGAGGATTCTATCATATTTCGGACTTAGTCAGATTTCAGGCTTTCAGACTTATCCGTATTTGAGGGTTTCAAGATTTAAAGGAGACATCATAGGAGGTATGAAGTTGCATGAAGGGATGTAGCCATGTAGGTATGATAGAATAGTATGAGAACGTCTCTCACAAAGTGCCACGAGCCAATCCCACCCCATTCTTTGTGCACCCTTTAAGGCATGCGCTTAGGGAGATTCAATGCACCAGCAAGCCCGTGCGAGAGAAAGCATCACTAAATGATAATGTTGAAAAGTAGTGGGAGCGGCATTGATGATTTGAGGACAATCTAGATGATTTGTTCTAAATTTGAATGTACATTGTGTCTTTGAAGTAATGAATGAATGAATACTATATATTTCTAAGTGTTTTATATTTTATAGACTAAAAATGAATATTATGCATTGTGTGTGTGTGTGTGTGTATTGATATTGTACAGATGTTTACATGATGTTTCCAAATCAAGGGTTTTTGAAAATCCACATTTCTGCGTTTTGGAAATGTATATATATATATATATATTCCAAAGGTGACGTGTTAAAGCCAATAGGAATTGTAAGTAATTATAATTTTACCATGTTTGAAAACGGAAACGTATATATATATATATATATATATATGGACATTTCCAAATCAAGGGTTTTTGAAAATACGCATTTCGGAAATGTTTCCTTTTCTGTTTTCAAGCAACATAGTAAAGTTACAATTCCTATCTGCTTTAACATGTCACCTTCGGAATATGCCATTGCTAGTCATACACCCATATAAACAAAATTATATTGTAGTACCTAAGTCATACACCCTTTGAAACCAAATTGTGAGACCTTTACATAGACGAACTCAGAAAATTACCTGCATTCATTCACGTAAAAATTTAAATAATCATCTAGTTCTATAAGATTCAGAAAAATACTGGTATTATTCCTATTTCTTCTTCAGGCATATTGTCAGTGTGGGATTCAATATTTTCTTCTGAAAATCCTATGTTCAGAACCTTATCATAAGGTATGCAATGCATCGCTTTTCATTCATTCATTACCTAGTTGAAAATCATGTTTCAATTCTTTGTGCAATTACTATGTGCGTACTGCATCATAAAATCCCTTAATTTTCTGAAAGAATTTGTGGCTGGTAAAGATTATTTTCTTCCCCCTTTTATTCCAATGGATTTGTGCGTACATATATGTGATTAGATTTTTCTATAAACAGAAGGTGAGTATAGCTTTGTTTATGAGTTTTGATGTGGGTGTGGTTTATATTAACGGATCTCTGCATAGATATTAGTTGGGTATGTTTTTTTTTAAAGAATGTTATTAAGGAAATGACTGCTTACAATTGACTTGTGCTGACTGTCAATGCTTTAAAACCATGTACTTATTTATATGTGCAAAAGCTGATGTGGGCATAGCTTGTTTATACAAGGAAAATTTTAAGGGGTGGAAACTTTTTTATTCAAAAAAAATTAGCTGAGTATTTTATGAAAAAAATTGTTTAAGTAGGGAATTTAGATTGTGCAAATTTTGTCAAAAATTAGCTAATCTGCCAAAATAGTGAGTGTTATATGAAAGTGTTGTTAAGGGAATCTGAATTTTGCAAATTTAGTCAAAAACAAAATAGTCTATAGAATGTCTTTGTTGTTTGAAGCTGATTTATCAGTATCTGATGTGTGCAGGTCTTGTTTCAGTTTGATTTTTGTAGATTCGGATTTAGGCAATGGGCATTCCTTATCTTCTTACTGATTTGTGCAGAATATAAGTTGGACATTCCTTTAAAATTTAAATTACTTTTGCAGGGATTGTATGTAGCAGTTTTAAAGAGTGGATTGAATAATTCACGGTGCTGATACATAGGAAGAAGTAACGGGGAAGGGGATGGCATTTGTAGGAGTAGAAGATGAACAGGGCAAAGGAAGGATTGCATTGGTTGACTTTGGAGCGGCAGACACAGTAGAACAAATAAAAAATCTCACAGATGTGGGTGCTATGACACGTTTTCTGCATGAATGCATTGCCTATCAGAGGGGCGTTGATGCAGAGTTGGAAACTCTACTATCACATCGTCATGAACTGGAGAAGAAACTAAGCGGACTTCAGAAATCTTCTGAGGTACTGGAGATTGTGAAGGCTGATTCAGACCAAATGCTACTAAGTGTAAGTTCAACCTGTGATCTTGCTGATCATGTCAGTGGCAAGGTGAGGGAGCTAGATCTTGCACAGTCACAAGTTCAGTCTACTTTAACAAGAATTGATGCCATTGTGGAGAGGGGAAATTGCATTGATGGTGCTAAACAAGCCCTTGAATCTGAGGATTATGAGGCTGCTGCCAAATGTGTGGAGACATTCTTGAAACTTGATGCCAAGTATAGTGACTCCATTGTCACTGGTTCAGAAGGAGGTAGGGAGACTGCAACAGAGCAGAGAAAGCAGCTTCTGGAGTCTAAGCAAAAGCTCGAGGGTATAATCAAGAAAAGAATCTCCACTGCTATTGAAGAACGGGATCACTCTACCATTCTGAGATTTATCAAGCTTTTCCCTGCTTTGGGTCTCGAGGAAGAAGGGTTGCAGCTTTATGTTTCATACCTAAGAAAAGATATTGCTTTAAGGTCCAGATTGGAATTTGAAGGGCTAATGGAAATAGCTGAGCAGTCCATGGGGCGAGCAGGGGTGCAGACTCAGGCTGACTTTGTTGGCTGCTTGACAAATCTTTTCAAGGATATTGTCTTGGCTATTGAAGGCAATGATGAGATTTTGAGGAATCTTTGTGGTGAAGATGGAATTGTATATGCAATCTGGGAACTGCAGGAAGAATGTGATTCAAGAGGCTCTGTAATTCTGAAGAAGTACATGGATTACAGAAGACTAGCGAGGTTAGCATCAGACATCAATTCACAGAATGACAATTTGATTTCGGTAGTAGGAACCCTAGAAGGGCCAGATCCCAGACAGATTGAAATTTACCTGGAGGAAATACTGTCATTAACGCAGCTAAGTGAGGATTACACTCAATTTATGATGACCAAGATGAGGGAAGTTGGATCTATTGATGCTCAGCTGAGTCCTCGTGCTATCAATGCATTCAGAAGTGGGGCATTTAGTCGAGCTGTTAAAGAACTGACAGGATTTTATATCATCCTTGAAGAGTTTTTCATGGTAGAGAATGTAAGGAAGGCTATCAAGATTGACGAGTTTATTCCTGATGGCCTTACTACTTCAATGGTGGATGATGTATTTTATGTCATGCAGAGTTGTTGCAGAAGGGCTACATCTACTACTAGTGTTCAGTCTGTACTTGCAGTTTTAAATGGTGCTATTAATTTGCTGAACAATGAATTCACAGAGGCTTTACAGAGGAAGACAAGAGAACCCATCTTGGGTAGCAAGCTGTTTTTGGGGGGCGTAGGAGTATCCAAAACAGGGACAGAAATCGCAACTGCTTTAAATAATTTGGATGTGAGCAGCGAGTATGTTCTGAAGCTCAGACATGAAATTGAGGAGCATTGTGCAGAGGTGAGTGATCTTTTGTTTCCCTTTAATCTCAATCATAAGCACCCTTTCAGTGGATGCTATTACGTTAATTATCCTAAATTGACGTTTTTACTGTAGCTGAGAGAGCCTAAAATTATATTCCCATTGTCTTAACTGGTTGTTTTGCTTCGATTTAAGACGCATGTTCAAGAAGCTAATTACTTTCATCAAAATGGGCTTTTCCCTTAGAAAGTTATTTTTTTTGTTGTTGAGGCTTTATTAAGTGCTTTTTTAATCTTTATTTCAGATATATGGATATATATTTAAAGTTGGTAATTATTATTTCTGTCAGGCATTTCCTGCACCAGCTGACAGAGAAAAAGTCAAGTCATGCTTGTCTGAGCTAGCAGAAACAAGCAATGCCTTCAAACAAGTCCTAAATGCAGGATTAGAGCAGTTAGCAAACAGCATAACGCCCCGTCTCCGTCCAATTTTGGATGCCGTTACCACAATAAGCTATGAGTTATCAGAAATGCAGTATGCTGAAAATGAAATAAATGATCCATGGGTACAAAAACTACTACATGCAGTGGAGACAAATGTTTCTTGGCTGCAACCGGCCATGACAACAAACATTTATGATTCTTTCGTGCATCTAATCATCGACTTCATTGTCAAAAGATTGGAAGTGATAATGACACAGAAGAGATTTAATCAGCTGGGTGGCTTACAGCTCGATCGAGATGCACGAACTCTAGTGGGCCACTTCTCTAGTATGACACAAAGAACTGTTCGGGATAAGTTTGCAAGACTTACACAAATGGCAACTATCTTGAACCTAGAAAAGGTCTCAGAGATTTTGGACTACTGGGGAGAGAACTCGGGGCCCATGACATGGAGATTAACACCTGCTGAAGTTCGAAGGATTTTGAGCTTAAGGGTGGATTTTAAACCTGAAGCAATTGCTGCACTTAAATTGTAATTCTCCTCAGCAGTTGATACTGTCGGAATTTCTATAGCACATTTTAGAAACTCTTTGTTCTCAAATGTGTTACAAAGAAGAAGATATATTTTTGGTTATTTTCTAAATAAAATTGATCTGGTCTCCAGAAAAAAATGCTTATTGGAAAAATGCAATTTGTGAATTGGCATGATAAAGAGAGAAAACTATGGATTTTTGTTGGCAAAATATTCTATTATGATCTCCATGTATCCTGGGAATAATCATTGTGTTAACTATGAGTTACTTATCTTGGTAAAAGCATGAATGTATTTGAGAATTACTTTTTTTGTAAAGCATTATTATAACTGAGAATCACATCTCTTAGTGAAGTATAGATCTGGAGTAAATGGCAAGTGTGGCCGATCCTCCCAGCGCTTGTTTAGTCATCCTGTGTGCTGGCCAGGGTTTAGGCAGATTCTTCTGAAACCTTGGGCAGTAAAATCGTACAATTACTCTCCCATTTTGTCTCTTGCTAAATGGAACGTGCTTTTTTAGAATAGTCTTATGTGTAAGATAAGTTTTTCTTAAATTGTTTTTAAAGCAAATATTTCCTTGTAAGGGATACATCTCTAATGATTCGAAGAAACATCATTAAAATCACTGTTGCATCAGGAGGAACTTTTCAAGTGTTTTTTATGTGGCTGTCAATCTGATTATCAATTAGCCAGAGGTAAGTTGGAATAATTTAGTAAAGTTGAGCTGGTTATTCCTGTAACGGCGAAAGAGGTGAAAGAGGCAATGGTATTCTCTTTCTGGTATATTTTATCCTAGCAGATTTTCTCAATCGTTGTGTGTTGGAGCACCTGCCAAGGTTTGTATTTCTGCTAATGGGAAACTGTTGCTACATGTTACTTGGCATGTAGCTTATGAGAAACTGCCCAAGTGGTGACGGAAGTGTGTACAGGCTATGCATTGCAGAGCGACATTATAAGATTTGATAGTTTGCCAGAATTTTACAGAAAGACCAATTAAGACTTCGCAATAATCTCATTGCCATCCGCAAACTTCACCTTATTTCCATTTAAGTGTCCTTCTCTGAAGAGGGGATATTTTTAGTATATGTTAATCAGAGTTCAATTCACATTACGGAATTTTTTTTTGGTTTTAAAAACTGCAATCAGGTTATATTATATTGAAAGAAAGAGTACAGAAATTTCAAACAGCAGTCTAGCAGCCTTCTGGCAGCCAGCCAAGAAAAACGGTCTAATAACTAGAATAACCCAGTAGCCCGAAGCAGGACACTACCTATTCTGTGGAAACTACTGCAAAGTTTATAACAGATAGAACCATTAGCGCTTGGAAAACAAGATCCCCCATACCAATAGCAGAGTATTTCCCGCTAATTCTAAGAAAGTCATTACCTATATACAGATAACAATGTTCATGGGGGTATACCCCTCATCCCAACAAAAAATAAAAAATAAAGTATGAAACCAGCAGCAATTAACCATCCAAGTGACAAGAGGGCTCGCCACCTTGCTTGCACCATCTTGCACCATCTTGCACCACATGCATTTTAATCGTCAGTTTCCTGCCTACTTCAGGCTCCATCCCCAGCCCCTTATCACAAACCAGGTCCTCCATAAACAGGTTGGTGTAAAGACGGAGTGTGAGATTATGAATATTCTCCATTGCCCGTGGACCCCTGCTATAAATATTAAAGAAACTTTTGAAAACAGAGTCACAGACATAGTTGGATTGTTCTTCAAATCTTCAAATTCTGTGTCCAAAATTGATATAGGAGTTGTGGTCGCCCCTCATTCCTCTTCTGGTCAGAATCAACATAATTGGGAAGCTCAGATGTGAGAGTTAATCTGATCCTTCTGGATTTCCACTGCCTCCTTCAAACCAGAGATTATTATTTTGTACTTTTTTCCAGGCCGTTATTGGCAATGGTGACCACTGAATCATTCACCCTGGTGTGGAACTGCGGAGCAGGGTGGGGATTAGAGGGGCCAGGTTCTTGAGGAGACACGGAGTCAACCATTAAATGTGGAAGAACTTATTAAGAAATTTCTACCGATAATGTTTCTTCTGGATTTTTTTCTGTAACAAAATGTATAGGATGATTCTATTTTCCTTTGACGCTGAAAGTAATATTCTTGGAAAATGCAAGATGGATAATCTAGAAAACAATGTATCTCACCATCTGGGGTTCACATCCTGACTGTGACAGGGAAGAGCATTCTGTTGAATCGTCTTTTCTGTACAGATCTCCAGGAGATTAATAGATCTAAGGAGTGGTTAGTTGGCTCTCATTTTTATGGATTAAAATTTTGGCATGGTTGCGTGTTATGTATTGCACACAGTCCAATATTAAAAAGAATAATGGTATCATCATTTTTGCAGGAGTCAAACAATTCAAATTGTTGTCTTTCAGGAGCTATTTGGTATTGCGCCTTGTAATGCTAGCTATGGAGTGTTACAAAGAGCATCGATGGGAAAAGAAAGAGGATATAAACAGAACTTTTGTGAACCCCCTTTCCATATAATGTAGATATTAAAATTTGATTATATGTAGTATTTAAGTCTTGTACGCTTAACAAATATCAAACAGGTCTCTACTCTTTAATTCTAGACCTTTATATTGCTAAAAGATTTGGATTTGTTAGCACATTGTGTCTAAATGTTTATCTTATGGACTGACCCTATCATTTTGATGACCTGGATTACCTGCACACTACAAAGAATTTAAAATATGATTTATATCCTTCACTCTCAATTACAGAGTTTCAACAACTCTCTATCCTATTGGACACAACCGTTCACATAGGGACACTAGCATTGATGTTAGTGTCCAGATTCTTTATCTAGTGTTTGTACCTAAAAAATCAGCCAAATTGCAAATCTTTTGAAACATATAGGTCGGCCTATTTGTCTTATTTAACCCTTCTATAAGATATTTTAAAAAGGTGTAGTATAAATATAAATCAAAGTCTATTCATCATTCATCTAATAAATACCAAGCAAATACTTATTCAACTTCATTTAATCAATTGCACAATTGAGTTCTACTACCTATTCTTCCCTATTTCTATATCAGTTATATGAACAATCATATTAGAACGCTAAAGCATTTAAAGAGCAACAAATGAGCAATATTTATCAAATCATAAGTGTTGTGGCCAACACGACCCCCACCTCTTTGTCTTTGGAAAAGTGATGGACCCCTTTGAAAATTACCAGCTCAAAGTTCCCTATGGGCTCTTATTGGGTTGCCCTTCGTCCCGAACTGCATGGAATCTTCAAGCCCTATTTCTTCTTGATTTGTTGAGTATTTCACAAAATGTTTAACGCGCACATAGTCGTTATTAAGACCATTTTGATCGCCTTTGTTTTATCAATGGTGCCCCTCTGCATTTTTTAACAAAAGCTTCTTCATAATTGGAGATTATTTTTTGTGCTAACAATCATTTTACAAAGTTATAGTATGTGGGACATGTTCTCGAAGCTATGCCCTCTCAGAGTCCTACTTGGCATTTGATAAAACTTTAATAGCGTAAGGTGAGCTTTTCATTAACTATGTGGTCTTTCTTTCTTTTTATTGAAGAGTGTATCTATATATTAATCAAACAAATATATGGTACAACGCTAATCATACAAAAAAATGAGTGGAAAAGTCACCCCCCACAAGCATAACCACATCGAAGACGAAGACACCTATGGAAAAGTCCAAAAGGTAGTCAAAAAATGACCAACAAATGAAAAAAAAATTCACATCAATAGTTTAACAACTAAGCAGAGAGAGCAAGGAACAAAAAACAATGAAGAGGACTATTAATCAGCCACAACAAACATGGATGTCAGGGGAGGTGGTGGAGATGGCGGGACCTCCCGTCCGCCTAAAGCAGGAGGATCCCCATCCATAGTAAGCACTCCCACCCATTAGTTTGTTGAGCTTCTAAATTCTCATCTTGGTTTTTTTTAGGAGAGATTCCCAGATCCAGTTGCATAAATTTGCCTTGGGAGGGAGGACCCCCAACCCCTGGGAAGAGCCACTCGAACCACCACATCATGGGGAAGACCAATGAGGTGGTGATCGACAAGTAGAATGACTCCTGTGTATGGTTCTGGTATGCTACTGACATGGTCCATGTCCTTGTCTTTGGGGAGGCGCAAGATATTGTGAAGGCTCAGTCGGTTCACGACTCACCGTGCACAAGGCATTTTCGTAGTGGTTGAGCAAATGCTAGTGGTGGTTAAGTTCCAGGCGGACTTTCTATATTTGGCTTTGAATATGAAGAGTAACATTAGATAGAACAATAATTTTGTTAGTAACAGAAAAACTACGTTTCAGTTCTTCATGATTAAATTTTTAGCTTTCCATATTTGAAATAAAATATCAGCTCGAAAGATTTGCCAAAATCTATTGTATTTTGCAGGCAACAAAGCCGAGTCCCCAAGAGAGCCATTTTCCATTTAAAGAACTCAAGTTGGAAATGCTGAAAAAGGGAGTGAATCTAGCACCACGCAAATTGTGCATGAGAGCAAAACCAAAAAAGGTGCTTACAAGTCTCTAGTTGCCGATAAACCAGGCAAATGGGGTTTGAAACTCCCAAATGCTTGAGCCAATCACTCACAGGCAAGCCTTGATAAAAGAGACACCATAAAACATGATTTTTTTTAGCTCAATGGTAGCCGTACACACAGTGTTGAACCGTTTGGCCCAACCCCCATGTTTGGAAAAAAGGTTCCATCTGAGATTGAGCATTTCATCTGGGATACGCTTAGGGGCTAGCAAATTATAACCCAACTGAGGAGAATATTGAGTGAAAGGGGTGGCCGTAGGCCAATGCCAATTCTTCCACCAAGGAACAAGGAAGTTGACCCCTATTTTGTGCAAGTATTCATCAAGTATGGAACCTTGAATTTTTGCTACAACCTCTACATCTGAGTTATTTAAATTAAATTTGTTTAGAAGTTGTTGCTAAGTGAGCTAGGACCAATTCTCCTTGCAAAAGAGATCTATAAACTTCACACCTTTTCTGAAAACCTTTAACCCTTTAACCCAAGGAACTAAGGTAAAAGGAATATTGCAAAAATTTAAGCAAGATGACCACCAGAGAGACTAAGTATTAATGGAGAGGCCATTCCTAACACCCTTGCCTATCCAATTAAGATGAGGCTTACGCTTCTCCCATGCTTTCCATAGGTTTTGAACAACAAAGGTACCCTTGATTTTAACTGACACTAGGGTAATAAGAAGGGAGTGAAGTCCCATGCCTTGCCAAGCCTTTCTACCACAAGGAAGCCTCTGAGAAATACAATGGTGAAGAAGAATCTTCCAGGTTTCATCCCTAACAAGACCTCTAACAATCCATTTGACACCAAGAGCAAGGCCTTAAATTTTAATGTTTAAGATACCCAAGCGACCAACTTCCTTGGGTCAACAACATATATTCCAAGCAGCGCTATGAAAGCCCTTGTGACCTTTAGAATTAGCCCATAGAAAATCTCTTAGGAGTTTCTCAAACTTGTTGTAAGCAGTATTAGAAGGGGCCCAACAGGGAGAATAATAAACATGAGTAGCTACCAAAACTTTAAAATAAATATGAAATTTAATAGCAAGAGATAAAAGCTTTGTGACCGAGAAAGAGATTTTTTTTCCAACTCTTTGCAACACATAAACCATAACTCAGAGGGAGAAGCTTGAAAAGCAAAAAGAATGCCAAGAAACTTAAATTGTATCCCTGGGAGAATCCACTGCGATTGATATCCCTCCAGCGAAGGAGATTTGAGACCCAAAGACCGATGATAGCATTGGGTCTTTCATCATTGGATGGATGACCCTGAAGCCAAACACAAAATATGGAGGCATTCCATAGCATTCTTCACTGACTCTTCTTTCTCTTGAAGAGTGAGAAAAGAGTCATCTGCGAAATGACAATGCAAAAATTATTTGTCAGACTGAGGGAGGGAAATGCCTTTCAGAAAAGAGTCATCTGCGAAATGACAATGCAAAAATTATTTGTCAGACTGAGGGAGGGAAATGCCTTTCACCAAACCCCTAGCAGTGTAATTAGCTAAAAGGGAGCTAAAGCCTTATGTTGCTAACACGTATAAAGAAAGGGCTAGATGGCATCCTTGTCTGATAGAATGATGAAGTTCAAACCGAGAATATTGTATGCCATTGATTATAATACATGCCCCAACATCCTAAAAGAGTATATTTATGATTTAAAAGAATATGGGGCCAAAGCCAAGGCCCTGCAGCATGGCCAAATGAAGGGCCACTCAATTCAATCATAGGCCTTCTCAAAATCAATCTTGACAAACAGAGCTTTTTGATTAGAGATCCGAGCCCATTCCATTCCTTCCCAAACAATAATGACATTATCCAGAATGAATATATGCTGAATAAAGCCAATTTGTTCACTCCTGACAATTAAAGGAAGAATATGTTTGACCCTGAGGGCTAAAGCCT
The DNA here is from genome assembly GCA_037957365.1 of Torreya grandis. NCBI lineage: Eukaryota > Viridiplantae > Streptophyta > Pinopsida > Cupressales > Taxaceae > Torreya > Torreya grandis. The sequence goes on along the minus strand of JARHVA010002266.1, from coordinate 2,411,164 downwards.
TAGCAATAATCTTGTAGGAGACATTGAGTAAAATAATATGCCTCCAATTGGTGATAATTTCAAGATCATTGGCCTTGGGAATAAACTTAATATTACCCTAGTTTATAATGAGTCCCAAAGAGTTAGGTAAAATAGCTTCAGAATAAACCTAATGAAGATCGGGGCCAACAATATCCTAAAGGGTCTGGTAGAACTCACACGAGAAATCATCAATTCCTGGAGCTTTGTCAACTGCCATCTGCTTTACAACCTCATAGAGATCACTGAGAGATAAGGGCCTATCACAGGGGATCCTTTGTGAATTGGAAACTTTATAGGGGACCACCTAGAGGCATTGATGGAGAGTTGCCTTCCATTCTAGAGAGGAAGCTTGTGCTAAAAAAACACCATGGTAATGATGAACAAAAGCTTGCAAAATATCAAAAAGTTTGGTAAGTCGAGCATTTCCTTGACAAATGTTATTCTATCAACAACGCCTCTGGAACGGAGAAGGGAAAATAATTCCTTAAAGACTGTCTCTTATTTTCAACCAATGCATACGAGCTCTTAGTTGAGCTCTTCTACTTAGAGTTTGTGTCTCCAATGGGGTACTTGAGTTTGAAGTTGAACATTGAAAGGAGACAGCTCCAACTCTTGTGAAACCCAACAATATTCATGGTTTGTATCATTATGCAGGCACCATCGAAAAAAGGTCGTTTGTTTGCCATAAATCAAAAGAAAGGTGGAAGTGCGAGCAAGAAAATCTGACTACCACTGGATCCAGCCAGTGTCCCCCTCTAGTCGGGGAACCAGGGTCCAAATTTTGATAATATGCCCCACTGTTCTTTCATGTTTTAGGTGAGCAGTATTGAGACAAAATTGAGTGGAGACAGGGTTTAATTGAGGCGTGGTCCACTCAATATTAAAATAGATAGGGTGATGATCTAATAAAAAACTATCGAGGATGACCGATATTAGCCTGTCATGTACCAAGGCAAAAAAGAAAAGATCTTGTTCAACTAGCCAAGCTCGGTCAAGCCGCTGAAGCACCCTATCTTATCCCTAACAAAAGTTGGACCAAGTGAACTAGGGGGTGGTCGAGTTTTTCCTCTAGTGGTGATTGGGATAAAACACCATGAGTTTGTTGGACATATAAAACAAAGCTTCACACTCACCAACACACCACCACATTAGAAGGCATCTTTTATCCTCAGTGAATTCCACCATGTTGGAATCTCCACAAAGGATCCAATGCGCATCAAGGAGTGAGTTGGCCAACCATCTCCAAATAGTAGCGCACTCCACAATATCATTAGAGGCGTACAAGTAAACCAACCCAATGATGTGATTATTAAAATTAAAAAGGGTCCAACCCACCTAGCGGGTGGGGTCTGATCCCCAAGAAATTATGTTTTGAGAAAGCTCTGGAGCCAAAAAAGTGACGACCCCACCACGTCGAGCTTCATGCCCAGTAGCCTGACATATGGCCCCAAGCCATATTATTCGTGTTGCATTCTGCAATAAGAAGCTATACATCTTGACCTCTTACAACCAGAGAATTTTCATACTACTAAAAAGCTGACAATTGTTCCTGATCGCATACTTACATGGAGGATCAGTAAGGCCCCGAACATTCCAAGAGTAAACAATCATTGAGAACTGTCGAGGTGCATGCCATTCTCCTCTGTGAGATCTTCAAGTGCAACGAACTGATTAAACATAAGTTTGTTGGGCATGTAATCATTCATTTTAAATGGTTATCTCTTATGGGCCATATATTCCTCCTCCTCAGGGGATGGAGAGGGATTGCGAGAGTGCTAAAACACTGATTTGTGGTCCAAGTTGACCAAACTCCTTCCTCTGAAATATTCACCTTGGAAGAGGTTTGTGATGGTGGAGTTGAGGGTGGTGCCTCAAACAGAGAAGCCACTACTTGCAGAGTACACACAAGCGGAGGTGAAACTTTATTAGGCAAATCAAATTTTCCAGTAGAAGTCAAGGCGTGGTCATTCCCAACAAGTTTGTATGTAGAAGCTTGTGGCCTGCCACCACCTTTTGAAGAGTTATTGTTTTTTTTGTTGGTGACTATGGTCCAACCATCATTATTGATATTTTAAGGGTTGGCCTCAAAGCCACCATTTTCCTAAGAAGCAGGGGGTGCATGCACCATCAAAGGACATTCTTGGATCATATGGTCCAAGGACTAGCACCGAAAGCAAGTATTTAGGAGATTGATATATAAAACACGTTGAGAAAAGTGATTAGTACCAATTTGTATATCAATGGACTCTTTCAAGTCTCAGGATAAATCCAATTCAACACAAACCCTCTTTTAGGGATGAGCCATAAAAAACTTAGTCTGCTCATGGCATATGAAACACCTTATGTGTTTAATGAGTTGGTCAATAAAATCCCATAAAGGGAGAGGCATGCTAGGAAACTCAACCCAAATGGGGATCTTTAGCTTTACTTGTTCTGAGACTTGAAAATCCTGAGTCCAGTGAGAAAGGACAACCCAAGTGTTGTGAATAAATCAAGGCCTATGGTTAACAATGGCTTTGCAATGTTCTGGGTTTGAGAAGTGAAACAAAAAAAAGCCCTTGGTAAGGTTTTGGACTCCTTCCAGTTTCATACCATGGCCTTGCCAATGGTTGTGGACCCATTGTTTCAAAAGGCTCTTAGGGGGGACTCAACCCACAAAATAAACAATCAAATTAAAATTTTCAAAAAAAATGACAGTCTTTATCAGATTCAATGATATCCAAAACAACATCAGGTAAAGGAGAATTAAAACCAATAACATTACCTCATGGAAGACTTTCGAGACGGTTTTCCTTGCCTACTTCATGGCCATGGCTATGCTCGCTCTCTCTAAATTTCTCTGCATCCATGGATGCAAAGAGAGAGGTAATGATCATTTAAAATAGGGTACCCCTACCACCCAGAGGGCGAATCATCGATCAAAATCAGTAATAAATGCAAACTAAAACAATATCCTACCTAGATCCATGGTGATCGATAGTATGGCATGGCTACTTAAACATTCATCAATGCAAAGCTACAAAACATAAACCTCTTCTTAATGTGGTCTTCATTTTAACTTAGTTGTTTTCTATAAAACCTTACAAAGAGCTCGACAAATGAAGGAGAACCACGTGGAAGCTATCAGACTTGCGAGTCCCCTGTGGGTGTTAGACTTGTTAGAATCATGGGAAAGCCCAATGAATGGAGAGCCACATGGATGCTATTAGACCTGCCTGTCTCCCAGGGGTACCAGACTTGTCAAAACCTCAGGAGAGCCCAACAAATGGAGGAGATCCACATGGAAGATTTTAGACTTGCCAGTCTCCTGGGGTTGTCAGATGTGTCAAAACCTTAGGAGAGCCCAACGAATGCAGGAGAGCCACGTGGAAGCTGTTAGACTTATTAGTCTCTCTAGGGTCCCAGACTTGTCAGAACCCTAAGAGAGCCTGGCAAATGGAGTAGAGCCACGTGGAAGCTATCAAACCTGCCAGTCTCTCTAGGGTGTTAGACTTGTCAGAGCCCTAGGAGAGCCTGATGAATGGAGGAGAGTCACGTGGAAGTTTTCAAACCTACTAGTGTCCCAGAGGTGTCAGACTTGTTATAACCCTAGGAGAGCCCAATGAATGGAGGATATCCATGTGGATGTTGTCAGACCTGCCAATCTCTTGACAGTGTCACACTTATCAAAATCCTAGGAGAGCTTGATGAATGGAGGAGAGCCACGTGGAAACTATCAGACCTGCCAGTTTCTCAGGGGTGTTAGACTTGTCAGAACCCTAGGAGACCCTGACAAATGCAATCATGCCACATGACACTTCTGTATTGAATGACAAAGAAGACCTGGGAGTGGCTTGATTAGCCTGCAAAAGAGGTATAATTATAACTGGGAACCAATCACAAGTTTTCACATGTCTTAAAAAGTACAGGGTACCAACTAAAATGACATACATACAACACTTAATTGACATAACCCAAAAACAAAATGATGAATCAACAAGTAACGTGTGACCCGATTGAGAGATATAGAAAGGAGAGGCCAAGGAACTAGGTAGGCCTATTCCTACCACACCATTGCATTAATTAATTTGGGTAACTACATTCCAAATTGATAATTGGAAGGGGTTCAATTACCACCACGAAGTTAAAATCAGGATCCCCTCTTAAATTCTCAGAATTAATGCTAGATTGGGAAGTGACTAGATGGATGGTACCACCAACCCAAATTTGAATTCATGTAGGGTGAGACACCAAATTCCATTAATGTGGGAATCTTTGTAAAGACATATAAGTCCTTTGGATAAACAAATTTGTCCTTACCACTCCTAATTCCAAAGAATCCTTCTCTATAGTACCTGCTCACACTTTTTGCACCTCTCCTCGCTCTAGAACTCAGTGCTAAGAATTCCCAACCCTAAAAAAAATGGTCGCATCATCTTCTAATTCAAAGGTTGAGCCCGAGTATAAGGACGCCACCTTCTTGCTTACCCTGGTTCCATTCGATCACCATAAAAGGGTATTCAAAGAAATTGAAGACGTGTAGACACCCACCTTAAAGGATAATGATGATGAAACTGAGTACCTCAACGATCTCACAACACTAGGAAAGTTAGGATTACATAGGTACATGGTCAAAACAAAGTTTTTCCCTTGTGCATACCTTTTCAACAACTTGTTATGGACTTCTAGGCACATTCTAAGAGATGGGATGGATCTGGGTTATTCTACCAATTTGATGACCCTGATCGCAGACATCTCAGGGGATGATTTTAAGCAATACTACAACCTCCCTGATTATACCATCAACTATTATTCCAACATGGTGGATGCATGGGCTAATACCCACAATATATATGAGGTCCTCAAAGATTGGGCCACCGACTAGGATCAATGAATCGACAAGGAGGATATTGACTCTTACCCCATCTACCTCTTCCAAAAGGGATTTTGCATTGGGATGCTTCTTCTGAATTACCTATTAAGGGCCAATGACACCATGCATGTGAACATCCTATAGGTATCATTGCTCAGTATAATCCTCAAAGGATAAGAGATCCTAGACCTGGCAAGTTTGATTAACTTCAACCTCATCAAGGCCATATTAGAAGATCAGACTAGAGGGAACTTATACATTATGCCTTACATTGTGGACATGGTCTATGCCACCCTTTCGTTCAGTGTCTTAGCATTCCCACCTTGGGTTCTTATGAGCTCTGTAGTTCACACTATTTTCTACAAATTATACAATCACCACTACCTGAATCACATCCAAAACATTTGTGAACACTTTTACCCTATGGTTTATCAAGCCATCAATGAGAGGCCCATGTCGAGGCTCTCTGAAGAAATAAGAATGACATTTTTACCCATCAGGGCTTATTGGTACTACCGAGACTACCATCATTTGGGTGGAGTGCATCTGCCAAGCCCCTCTTCTTTTGCCCTATCAAGTCCAATATCGCCTTGTCGAGAAACTAAGTTGCCGATATGGGTACGAGAACAGGTATGGGTACAAGTATCGGGTATGTGGATATGAGGATTTTTTTTGGGGGTTTAGGTATGACTATGTAAGGATGTACAAAAATATATATAATTTTTTTAAAATATAGCCATATAAGCAAAATTAACTTCATAATATGCATAGAGGAAACAAAATAATTTAAATAACCACAAAACATACTCATAATTTCAATGACAAAGGCAAATATCATTATATTAAATGGTCAAACTTTGATTAGTTTTATAAATTTATAATAGGTACATAGTGCAAATGTTACAAATTACAATGTATGGAAAATAAAAAAGACAACTCATCATTCACTATGGTCTATATTAATTTTTATCTTCAATTGCAATGTCTTCATTATGATATGGTTCATTAGAACCATAAGCAACAACAATGCCACTCCCACTAACTCCATTATGTAGGTCTTGTGAAGCACCCTCTAAATCCGTATCAAGCAATGAAAGGTAGGAAAGAGAGGCATCCAAGTTGGTAGTCTCTGGGTCCACATCCCAACACTTTTTTGCCCCTTCCTTGTAGTTAGGTTGCTTGTGTGAGAGAAGACGCAAGTTGGATTGCACATAGACCAAATCCACTACCTTTTTTGCTACCAACTTGTTGCACTTCACTTAGTGGATAAAGCTATAGGCACCCCAGTTTC